>VDFB02075321.1:297453595-297738150 GCA_007258455.2 Sequoia sempervirens | reverse complement strand
GGATGGGTTCACCTACATATGGTACTGTTATATATACATTTATTAAAAGACACCAATTTGTGAAATATTAGCTTAAGAAGTGGAATATATAGAGTTTTGACAATATTTTCAAGTCAAAATTAGGAGCCCAACAATGTTTGGACTCCATCACTAGGAAGAATAGGGATCATGGGATGACTTTGCAATCTCTTACAGAGGAAGATTTTAGGAGAGGGTATGCAGAATGGGAACTTAAGGAAGTGTTTTTTTGGAAACAAAAAGCTCAGATTGATTGGTTGCAGGAGAGAGATAGCAATATTGTTTTCTTCTTCGACTCAATTAAAGCTAGAAGACATGGTAATTTGATTTCTTCTTTGGCATCCTCCCAGGGGTAGAAATTATCTTCATTCAAGGATATTTTGCATGGAGCTACTCAGTTTTTTTCCTCTCTATTCAAGGAGGATTCGCCTATGATGCATGTGGAGGAAAACCTTATCTTGGATTACATTCCCTCAATTATTTCCCCTAAGGAAAATGATATGTTTCTTAATTATATCTTATTGGAGGAGGTGGAAGAGATTGTCTTCAAAATCAAAAAGGAAAGGTCGCAAGACCTGATAGTTTGCTGGTTGAATTTTTCAAGAGTTTTGGGAGGTTATCAAATTTGATCTATTGGTTGTGGTGCATGAATCACAATATAGGAAGAAGATGTTGAGATATTTAAATTCAACCTTCCTTGTGCTTATCCATAAAAGGGAGGGAGCTACTTCTCTTGATCAGTTCAGACCAATTTCCCTTTGTAATGTGGCTAACAAGATTATTTATAAATTATTGGTGGAGAGACTTTATTCATGGCTTGGTAAGATCATCTCTAAAGAGCAAGGAGGTCTTGTTTTAGGGAGGAAAATCCTTGATGGTGTGGTCATTGTTGTAGAATCTATTCATTCTAGGAGAGATCCAAGGAGAAGGCTATGTTCATTAAAAATCTTATGATCAAGTTGAATGAGACTTTCTTTGTAAGATTCTCTTTGCCTTTGGATTTGGGGAAGGATGGATTGAATGGGTGATGAGTTGTGTTGTGTTGACTTCCTATGTTGTGTTGATTAATGAGGAACCTTCACTTTTTGGAGCTTCTAGGGGTCTCAAACAAGGGGACCCCTTGTCTCCTTATCTATTTATTATTATGGTTGAGGGCCTAGGGAGAATCCTGAAAGCCCATGTGAGACACAGTCTTTTTCAAGGCTAGAACTGGGGAAATGATTAGGCCCCCTAATCTCACTTTTAATATAGTTCATAGATGATATGGCTTTGATGGGTGTTGCCACAATATGTGAAGTGACCAACTTCAGGCATACTTTGGATATTTATTTGGTGGCTTCAAGTTAGAAAATTAATGAAGATAAGTCTTCCATTTTCTTCTTTAATACTCTAGTGCATATTCAGACAAGAGTTGCACGTATCTTAAGATTTCATATTGGTACTCTTCCTTTTGTGTACCTGGGAATTCTTCTATTTGTTGGTCCCTTGCTTAGAGAGACTTGAAAGAGTGTACTAGATAAATTTTGGCAGCAGGTTAATCATTGGGTGTATAGATGGTTGTCCTTTGTTGGGAGAATCTTTCTTTTAAAATACATGGTACAATCTCTCCCAATTTTTAGGTGTATGGTTTAGATTTCGACTCTAGTTAGCTTCACTAAGAAGATGGATGTGTTGTCTATACAATTCATTTGGGTTGGTAATCTTTCTTCCTCAAAGTGGAGTTTAGTGAATTGGGAGAATGTTTGTAGGCCAAAGCAATTTGGTGGTCTTAGGCTATGGCAAGTTGTCCTCACTAGAAGTGATTTGGCAATGAAGTTGTATTGGAGATGGTGCACTAACCAAGATCAAGCTTAGGCTAGGATCATGTCCTCAAAATACTTGTGGGGAATAGATTAGAAAGAGATACCTAGAATCTCTTTGGAAGGTAAAGGTTCTATGATTTGGAACACTCTCAAGAGGGGAGCTAGTCTTGTGTAGCAGGGCTAGTTCTGGATTTGTAATAGAGGGCCTAAGGCTCTTTTTTGGTTTGACTCTTGGGATGGTCAACCCCTAATTATGACATCTTATCCACACCTATAGAATATTTATTTTTCTTTTGTTGAGGCCGGTTGGACTTGAGTGGGTAACTTTAAAGTTGCTAAAAATCTTGGTCGAGTGGAAGTTAGTAGGTGGAAGGATGTTTGTGATTGGCCTCCAAGGGGATCAGAGGAGGACCAAGCTGAATTAGCTCAAATTTTGGCTAGCAGAGCTTGTATCTCCTTGAAGATAGATGATGTATTGGCTTGGGGATTTAACTCCAAGAGATTTTTCCTGGTTGTTGTTGGGTATCAAGTACTAGATAGGTGGAAACATGGTGGGGAGGAAGTTCCTTGGTGGAACTATGTGTGGAACAAGTTTGTATGGCCTAAATACAACTTTCTACTTTGGCTTGTGGCTCGTAATAGGTGCCTCACTTGGGATAATCTTTAGAAAAGGGAATTTTAAGGGCCTTCCAAGTGTGTTTTGTGTGGGATTAGTGTGGAATTTGTGGTGCACTTGTTGCTTTAGTGTAGGTACTCTAGGATTATTTGGCACTATTGGTGGGAGGTATGGAAATAGTATTATGTGCATGCTTCTTCTTTTATTGAGTCTTGGATGACTTTGGGTAGGCCTCCTTCCAAGACATTTTATCTTTAGGTGGCTTGGGGTATAGGACCTTATTGCATTCTATGGTAGATTTAGTTGGAGAGGAATTGTAGAATCTTTAATTGAGTGAGTATGTTTGCTCTTCAAGTTTGGTAACAGACTTGTAGCATGATTCAAGAAACTATTTACAATAGGTGTGAGTTGGATATCTCTTAAGAGGCTACTAAGGTGGGGGTGTTGTAAGAGTTGGGTTTGGTCAGTGGAGGTTCATGGAAGTTGTGCTATATTGGTAAGTGATATTCCACTACGAAGATTCAACATGATGGTAGATGGCATCCACCTCCTATGGGTGCCTTGAAGATCAATATTGATGGTTCTTCTAGGGGAAACCCTACTTATGCTAGTGTTGGTAGGGACAATGAGGGCTCTCCCATCTTTATCTTCTATAGCTTTTAGGGGTACCAAATTAATAACTTTATGGAGGCTTTGGCTATCCTTTTTTCTTTGAAAAATAGTTGTGTGTTGGATTTGTGCAAGATCATTTGTGAGTCTGATTCACAAATTGTGGTGACTATGTTGAATAAGGGTTCATTGGACGATGCAAATTGGCTATTAGATCATGTAGCTCATCAAATTAACCAAATTAGTTCCTCTTTGGATTCAGTTTCCTTTTTCCATATCCCTAGGGAATGGAACAAGGTTGCAATTTTTTTGGTGAAATGGGCTTCAGAGCATAGGGGTACTTAGTAGATTGATGATTGGGAGCAACTTCCCTTGGACTATTCCCAAAGGTTGAAGTTGTTGCTTCAGAAGGATATTCAAGGTTTTTAGGTTGGGTTTGGGGCATGTGGTTTGGCTTATGCTAGGGTTGGTCTGGTCTCGAGGGTTTTCTTGGTGGTCCTCATTGTGGGGACATGCATTGAATGTAATTTCTTTCTTCTTGATTGAATAATTTTTTACCACTCTTTTATTAAAAATATAACATTTTAAACTCAAACTTACCAGAATTTGGTAGTTTTCACTTGATGTCAACCTTTGTCTATTTTTATCATTTTCAAAAATAAATTAACCCTTTTGGAGAGGATTCTCTCCTCTAGTGCACCATATATTTTTCAAAATATTTTAATAAGTTCTAGTATTTTTTTAATTTCTGATCAACATCATTTTTTATTATAATGACCTACTTGCATTATTTAAAAAAACATATTTTAACTAATAAAAATATTTAAAAAATTATATATTTGGATTCTTGACTCTAAGCTCTACAAATATGCATTTTTAGTTTTTTGAAAAAAATCATTCTGACTGAAGAAATATTATGTTCAAGTGGGAAGATTCAAAAAATTATGAAAAAATATGGGGTGGCTACCAACAAGGATGCCATAGTTGAAAGGATTTCAGTCAAAAATGTTTCGGCTGAAACTTTACATGTAAATTGAAGTGCATTTGAAAATTATAAATGGAAATCTTTTATTATATAGTTTCGGGCGAAAGTATTTCTCCTAAAACTATATGTGCAACATATAGGCCATTTAGTTTTGGGTGAAATTGTTTCACTCGAAATAGTTTAGGGTGAAACTATTTCGCTCAAAACTATTTAGTTAGCTAAAAGTGTGACACAGGTTTGTGCTTTTACCCACTTTTGATATTTTTCTCTAGATTAGATATCCCTTTATAAATTCATGACTATGATTATGTTGTTGAGATAATGCAACTACTTTTCCATTTTTTTGAGAAAATATTCTTGAATGATCTTTGTTCCATTTTTTTATCTCAAATTTGATATGTTTGAGATTTTTATGTAGTTGGAACATCCTTGAAACTTTTATAAATGGATCCTTCTCCCACCACAAGTGATGGAGAGGAATTCATTATCCCTAAATTAGATTATTGCAAATTTGAAACAAAAATTCTAAGGAGAGGGGAGTTGGCTACAAAATATCAAAGAAGATGGGGAAATGATCCAAGCACGAGAAACTAATAGTCTCATATGAGAAGTTAAACATGGATAATTTAACTAATAGGCCAAAAAGGGGAGCCTATAAATTCTCTCAAAAATGAAAATCCTTTCTTCTATTTGACCAAGTGAATTTACCTTTTTTTTGTTGGGAAATCAACTAGATTGTGCTCATTAATTAAAAAATTGAAGTCTTCAACTATTTTAACATGAGGGATGTGTTGGAGCTAAAAAATACACCTTGCTTTTCATATGCCTTCATTTTTATCTCTCTTATTCATTTCCATATTAAGCCCCATTACCCTTGATTTTTTACTATATTTGACATTAAACATAAAAAAATTCCTAATGTATATAGCTCTTAAGCCTACCCTAGTAAATAAAATAAATTCTCTAACTATCACTTTGAGATAATTCCCTTTTTATGGTACTTCCTCGGTAACATAATGTATATTTACAAGACAATAACATATCAAAGAAAGCTTCACCATAGTCTCCTCGCCAAAGTCAATAAAGAGTCGATGACATGTCAATGAGACCCTCATGTTTTGAAGTGACTTACTCCAATGTCTCTCTGATAACCCAAGGAGCAATATATAGAGGAGACTTGGATACTTTAGAGTGAAAATTTTTCTTGTCTCTCCGAAAAGATACAATAATGTTGATACTCTAAGGATAAAGGATCATGTTGCATTCATGAAACAGAAAAACATCCCTCGAACATCGAGAGATTATTATAAAATAAATGATAAATTACTAGAAAAACATAGTCAGGCAAGTACAATGGAAATCTCGAAGAGACGTCAATGTTCCAAACTAAGGAATGAGGAAGTCTCTTCGACACCGCAAGAGAAAGTAAGAACAAGATGTCGAAGAGACAAAAGGGCATCAAACAAACATTGATAAAAGTCTCTTCAATTTTCTAACAACAGAAACTTAGCTACAAGCATACATTGTTGAAGAGACTATAAGATATCAAAGAGAGGCAATCACAGGTTTCTTCGACACTTCAAAAAGGAAAAAGGCATCTATGAGAAAAAAAAACACAAATCGGGAAGACGCAAAAGGGGTTATTTGGAAAAAAATTGTTAAAAGGAAGAACATGTGTATGTCGAGGAGAAATAAGCTCATTGGAAGGAAAAGATCACTAGTCTCATCGACATTCTGATATCAGAGTACAAAGAAGGAAAAACCTAAAGTATAGCTATCAAAGAGAATTTGTGGGATCAAAGAGAAAAACTCAAATGTCTCTTTGGTGTTTTGAAGAAGGGATCAAAGACATATCAAAGAAAGAAAAGGATATCTTTGATAATGTAATCAAGGTCTCTTTGACATTATGAAATAATTTCTCACCCAGTTGACATGACTAATGAGGTCATCGAAGAGAGAACTACCATTAATATTGCAATTGATTAGAAAGGTGGTGTGAGCATCATTTGTGAATCAGAATTGGTTCAAGGGAGCCAAATCTTGATATATCTGACTCTTGAGAAATCAAAATCATTGAGAATAGTGGTTGAAAATTGAGGAGGTGGAGTTGGATAAAGGCGGGCAGCTTAGAGACCATGAGATTAGTTCAAGTAAGTGTTCTTGGCTCAGCTGAACATATTCTATAAAATTTCACTTGAAGTATTGTGCAAATAGGGTTTTGAGATGGAAAGAACCTCGAAAAAACCCAAAGTAAAAAGGCAGAAAATAGAGGCTAGGCCATTAAATAAAGACCTGATAGAATAATGTCCCAGGTCTGGACCAAAGTCTAGGAGAACAGCACAATTAAATCCTTCATGTGAAAAATTGGAAGATAAACATAAGAATCTTGAAGATGTGTAGACTCCATAGAGACGCTATGATTTGTTCATATATCACTATAGAAAGAAGTATAGACACAGACATGTCTCAAACCCATGGAACATGAATTTGGAAAAGCTTGTGATGCCTAATGTGTTTATCAATGTGGAACTGGTCAAGGTACTAGCTAAAAACTACAACCCTAAAATGAGGACAATCTATTCCCATGACGGTTCACAATTTATCATCATAACACGAGATTACATCTCCATGGTTTTCCAACTAGATACCTCCATGAAAACAAAATTGAGAATAAGAGATTTGTTCGAAGAATATTGGACCATGGATACAAGCTATAAGAGATGGAAATTACCTTGCACAGACCCACACTAACTCATTTGACTGCAAAATCTGACGAAAATTTTTGATGAAATGTTTATAATTTGATGTATTGTTGGGTGCTTGTGAAATTTGAAGTGTAATTTTTAATTTTTTTAAATTTTTTCCCCGAAGTTCATCAAAATTTCAACAAACTTGTTTTTCATCGAAATTTAGATGAAGTTTCATCAAAATTTCAACAAATATGTTCGTCGAAATTTTGACAAAAATGGAAAATTAGAAAAAAATGAAATTGTGGACGACATGAATAAAAGTGAGTTCACCTATTTATTGTGACAATGTTTTGCTATACTTGTGAATTTTCTTTACTTGCGACAATTTGTGGATAACTAAGGATGATTTTCTTGGGAAAAAAAAAAAAATCAAGAAGATATCGCCAAGTTGAGGGTAGTCATTGTCTTTTTCCATAATTCAATTGTGAAGCCATATTTGTATTTCCAAGTTTGAAAATCATATTTTAAAGCAACATCTCATCAAATTTTATTTTTAGACTTGTGCATTTTGAGAATTTTATTTCTAGATTTTGTTGTGCAAATTCAATATAATGATTTTAAGAGTCTAACAGTTGGAAATCATAGTAAAATCAGAATTTAATAAGTTATGGAATTAGCATTTTAAAGTGTTTTTTGGGTTGATCATTAACTTCAGACTATCTTCTCTTTTGCAGGGTGGTTGCATGCCAAATTTTTTTGGTGCAAAATATCAGAATTATTAGATTTTGTTACCTGTCTATGATTAAAAATTATTAGAGTTTGAGTTTGATATTTTTTTAAGATCTAAATATTCAAGCTTGGTAAAGAAAAATCATGTCAGATAATATTAGTCGAGAACAAAATGAACAGACAATTGCTAGAATGTGGGATAGATTGAAAAGAAAGGGTGATGGGAAATGTTATTGTCCTTGCAATAATTGCAAGGGCTTAAAGACGAGAAGACTTTTAATCACAACAGCTAAGAAATATTGTAGGCAGCATGGTCACATTAAAGGGGGCATGATTATCGTTCATTGGTAAGTTGTTCATTATATGTCTTTATATTGATTGAATTTGTAAATGTTTATATCATTTTAACATTTTATATATATAAAAAATCACTTGATCATGATCATGGTTTATTTGTGTCGATCATTATTATAAAGGTTGGGTGCCCTAGGGCACAAGATATGGATTATCACGCCCCAGAGAATGTGGTTTTGCAAGCGGAGGAACATGGAGCTATGAATATCGAAGATGAAGTTAATGATCCTATGGAAGAAAATGATCATGTGCCAGAAAACACAATTGAAGATGATGGTACAAATACATTGATCCATGACACATTTAGTGGCGCAGCTGATGATGATGATCGACTAGTAGATGACTTTGATGATGTTCATGATTTACCTGTACTTGAGAAGGCATACGATCCCCTTTATGAAGGCTCCCAAACAACTCTTCTCTCTACTATATTGTTGCTAGTGAACTTGAAGGTTATGAATGGTTTATCCAAGATAGCAATCTCACATATGTTAAGGTATGTCATATATGTCATCTTTTTTCATCTATTTTAATTGTTGTTAGTTCATCACTACTAAATAAAGGATGAAATATGTGCCATTAATATTCTATATATTAACAAATTATTTTTTGTTATAGATTTATTGGTGAATTTTTGTTGCCACCATCAAATATTTTACCTCACTCATACTGAGATTTATCTGGAATTATGAAAGATATTGGAATGGAGTATCAAGCAATAGATACATGTCCCAATGATCATATTATATATCATAAACAACATGAATTTGCAATAGAATTCCCAGAATGCCATATCAATAGATATCAAACAGATCAACTGACAAAAAAGGTGTCTCACAAGGTTCTTCATTATATTCCCATTATTCCACGTATGCAACGATTATTTAGATGCGAAAGCTTAGCGCAATTTATGGATTACCATGCACAGAATAGAAGTGGAGATGACATTCTTCGAATGCCTGGGGATGGTTCTACATTTATGGAGATGGAGGAAAAATGGCCACACTTTAAAGAAGAACCTCATAATCTCAAGCTTCATTGGCAGCGGACGGTGTCAATCCATTTGGAGAGCTGAGATGTATTTACTCAGTGTGGTCTATTTTTGTTATCAACAATAACATTCCTCCATGGATGTCAATAAAGAGGGAACACATAATGTTGTCAATGATTGTTCTAGGTATTTGTTTACATCAATTTTCTTTAACATAGTAGCATCTCATTTGTCTTATTTGTTGCATAATGACTTATATTTTTTTTCATTTAATAGCCATGTACATTAATTTATATATATTGCAGTAAAATGGTTATAATAATTGTGTAATGTTTATGTTCATTCAACTAGGTAAGTACCAAGTTAAAGATATGAATTTATATATCAAGCCTCTTATCGATGATTTACTAAAGTTATGGAATGGCGTCTCTATGTATGACGTCTCTAGACCAATAGGACAAAGACAATTTTAATTCCATGCAATGTTTGTATGGTCAATTCATGATGCCCCAGGGCTAACACATTTTTGTGGTATGTTATAAAGTTTGACTGCACTTTAACGATATTTAATTTTATGAAGTAGATATCATGCATGTTTTTTAAATAATATATTCATTATATATTATTATAAAAATTGACATATTTAATCCAATTATATATGATCTTGCAGGTCTTCAAACAAAGGGAAAATTTGCATGTCCAATTTGTGGTCCAAAGATGAAATCTCCTCATTCAACAAGTTTAGGAAAGCAAGTGTTTGATGAGTATAGGCACTTCCTCCACAGATATCATAAGTATTGAGCAACTGAAAAACATCTTTTCAATGGGAAAGAAGAGAATACATCAAAACCACGAAGAATGACACCTCACCTATGGAAGTTGGAATATAATAGAATTAATCATCAAGGTCATACATCAGATCAAATTGTTTATCTATCATATGTGATATGTTTGGAATTTATATTTTTATATTGTGTTTTGTTTGCTCATGTTGTAATTGACAATGATTTTCGTTAATAATTTTTTTAACTTATATGCTTCATGAAGGTCGTCAAGGCATTAATGGTCAGCTTCCACAGGGAATGAAAAGTTATCCCAGACAATTTAGTAGGTTGCCCTACTATGAGCAGCTACAAATTGTGCATTTGTTTGATACAATGTATATCGAAAAGAATATAACAGAAATGTTATGAAAAATATTGGATGGAAGGCATGACAAAGAAAAAATTGTCAAAATTTGTAGTGACATTTAGGAAGCCAATCATGCAATGAAAAATGTCATTCAATTAAATAGTGATGGAGACCAAATTAATATAAGCACCCTTTCCTGGTTATTAACAGAGCACAAAGCAATGCTATAAAAGAAGTCATATGAAAAATTTGATTTCCCACGATTTGTTGCGAACATAAACAATATCATAACAAAGAAAGGTGAATTTGGGTCAAGGATGGCATGATTGCATACCTTCATTAAGGTAATTATTTTGGTATATTATATATATATTTGTATATTGCATGTACTTTATTATGTTTTACTACTTTTGGTAAAATAATGAAAAGATCATTTTATAATTGTTGTAGTACATTCTACCTCTATCTCTCCCAGACAACTTTGACAACAATGTCAAGCAAGTTATATATGATCTTGGAAAATACATGAGGTAAGTAGCGATATTTGTTCAATTCATTGTATAGATCTTATAATTTCCATTTGTTTTACTTGTTATGTGATATATTGTATATTTTTGTTAAATCTCGTTAATATATTTGAGCCTTGAATCACTTGTAGATGGTTGTCATCTAAAGAAATCCATAAAGAAGATATAAATTATTGGAAGAGAAAAATTCCTCGCCTAATGTGTGAAATGCAAAAGTTTCTACCTTCAACATTTTTCAATGCATAAGAACACTACCTCATACACCAAGTTGAGGAGATTGAATTGTGTGGACCTGTACACACAAGGTCAATGTGGATGGTTGAGAGGCACTTAAAATTTTTGAAGGCTTTGGTTAGAAAAAGAGCACATCTTGAGGGTTCTATAGTGGAGGGATATATGGTATACCAGACCATGGTGTACATTTTTGAATATCTTCTAAGTTTGCAGCAAAGATCCACGTAGATCATATTTGGGATCCCAATTCCATTAACAAATTCGAAGGGGAGTACCTAATGGGGAAAGGTAGATTGAGGAAAGTGAGAGGGAATTATAATACATTTTTCATTTGGTTTTTATGAATATTGTAATTGTTTAATTATAATACAACTCTCAAAGCCTGACAAAAAACATAAGACAGATGTCACACTTTGACTCCTTGAATCCTTGTAGCAGTGCAAACCCACTAGTTTTTCCCAATAACTCAAAAATTTCCCAAAACACTAGACAAAAAATTGATGGTTTTAGACACCTATTTTGGCTTTATTAAACATACTTCAAGGTAAATTACAAGTCCTTTGGACCAAATCACCAAAATCACCCTATCTAGGTTGTGTTAATTAGGCTGGTTAGGCCTATTTTACAAAGCAACTAGTATTTAAACTTGTCATATTCCCATGAAATTTTGAGGAAGAAATTTTTATGCCTCCAAACCTCGAAATACATAAAAATATTCCACTTGTATGCCAGATTCTTGCCAAACCCAAAAACCCTTGTTTTAGGCCAAAATCATGAGGGGCCATGCCTTCTTTGATGACCACCCATTTTACATAGAAAACAAGCATTCAAACCTCTCAAAACTTCAATATCATGTTTAGTTTGATTATCACTCAATTGAAAGCACAAAATATGTAGAATACACTCATCATATTTGAGAGATATAAAAACCCTAGAGTTAAGATGGGGAAGAGTAGACAGGTTGTTTCTTCCACTTGCAACACATTACCCAAAGATTCAAGGACTTGAGGGATAAAAGTTCACATCTAAGTAGAGATATTTTAGAATTTTAACCACCTTAACATATAATTGGCTAAAGCATTACATAGAGTAGAATCAAGGGTTCAAAGATGGACCTAAAAACAAAATTGCCCATATTCTAAAACTATTTCTTTTAAAAATCTTGATTCCATACCATGATTTTTGAAGAAGAAAGTGAATAAATCTTTATGTATCATTCTATATAAAGAAACATAGATGCCCATAGAACTTGGGAAACCACAAACACAAAAATCTAGAAATAAACATGACACACAAAAATATAAGTTCAAAGAATTACACCAATGACTCTTTGTGATTGTATTTTGTATAATTGTCTTTAATGCTGGTGGGACAAACCATAACTCAATGCTTTCAATCACTTTGCAACTCCATTATTGGTAAGTATGTTGTTTTCTTGTGAGAATCACAAGTTGGAATGCATGTTTGTTGTTTGCAAATGAGAATCACAGTTCAACGCCTTGTCTATGCTACAACATTTTTCATACATGTCTACCAAAGAATTTTATCAAACAGTTCACTGCCTTGTTGCTATGGGCTAAAATCCTAAAACAAGTGCTTTTGAACAAGCTATGGGAAAAAATCTATCAAAGCATAATAGCAATAGCATAGACAAGGCAATGAACTTTTTGGAAAAATGCCTCAAAGAATTATGGTCTCATGGTGATGGAATGCCATGATGAATGCATATGGCTATGGATTGTCATGGCATTCCATCTTCATGAGACTACATTTCTTTGAGGCATTTTTTCAAACAGTTCATTGCCTTGCTATGCTATGACATTTTTCATACATGAATACCAAAGCATTTTAACAAACAACTTAAACTCTTTCAATCTTTCTAAGGCAAGCTCTTGGGCATATTTTTATTACCTATAATTATCCTTGAAAAAAAACAAGAAGAGCAAGCTCATTGTTCAAAAAAAGGCATATATGCAAGGATACCAACATATGCCTCGCTAGAATGAGAGTCCTCCAATTTGTCAAGAATCTCATCTAAATTATCAAAATCATTCTCATAAATTTTTCTATTGTCTATTTTATTATTTCCTACACAATCAAGGATGAAATTCTATTAAATACAAGTCTATTAATATTCTTAAGAATTTTTGGGCCATGCCTTCTTTGATGACCATCCATTTTACATAGAAAACAAGCATTCAAACCTCTCAAAACTTCAATATCATGTTTAGTTTTATTATCACTCAATTGAAAGCACAAAATTTGTCAAAAGGGTAGACATCATTAGCATATATCTTGATGTGTGAATGTCTACGTGACATGTGGTCTTGCTCATGAGTTGTAGTCTTAGTCCCATGATGTCATCCTAGAAGTTATGAATATGAAATTCGATGTCTACAAGGATTAACTAGTGTGTATGTGAATGACAAATGGAAATGAAGTTCCCTCCTTCCTTGTGCCAACTACAAAAGGTACACATTACAAAATTATACAATAGCAATAAGGTGAATGAAAAGTAAAGAATGAGTTTCAAATAGTCACCTCAAATGTTGGAATGGAGATGAGACCACGTAGATATCACAAATGCAAAATAATTGTTTGGAGCAAAGTCAAGAGGACCAATTTTGGAAAGTGTGGCTTGCTTAGGAAGCCCAAAATGTTGAAGGTTGTTTCATAATCACATGAAAATCTTCAAATAATAGAGTTGCTTGAAAATAGTATGATCCTTGAAAATTTTATGATGCTTGAAACAAACATATTAAGTAATAAAAAACTATATGAGTAGCAATATTGAATAACATAAAACTTGCAGTATAGATGCATTAAAAAAATATAGCCTACACACAAGCATTAGCAACTCACATATGGTTTAATACATAAACGACATATACATAAAAGGAACATAAACAAATCAAACACACAAGAAACATACATAGACATGAAGAAGACAAATAAAATCTATCATTTTCTAATGTGCTTTGTTGTTGGAAAGTAGGAAGTAATAGTCCCAACATGCTCTCTTATTAGGCAAAATGTGGGGTAACTATGCAATTCCTTTATCAATTATAACCACTAACATGTTCTATAATTATATGACACAGAAAAGAGCATAAAAGTAGCTACTATGAGTTACATGTATTAGTGTATATCTTGCTACTAGGTGGCTCATTTTGCAAATACAATAGTAGGAATGACATGGGATTAGTGTGCTTTGTTGCTTAGGTAATTTTGATAAGGACAACGCTTTAAAGAAGGACACTACCATATGCTTGGTAAATATTTTAAGTGCTTAAACAAAGGAATTGTGAATAACACCATGACTGTGATCATTGAAATAAAGTTATGAATATGATGATCTATGATGTAGATACTTTTAAAAAAAAAAAAATTGCACAGTTTCATCAAAATTTTGGCGAAAACCACCAACGAAATGTAAAAAATTCCGACGCAATTGTTGTACCTCCGACGAAAGATAGAAGTGCTTAAACGTTGACATTTCGATAAAAGATACCAATGAAAGTTTTCGACAAATAGACATCTTGTCGCAATTTCGACGAACACTTGTGCCTTTGACAACCAACGAAATCATGTCAATATTACGACATTTTCAAATTCTGTCGAAAGTTCGATGAAAATTGGTTCAATGTTTCGTCGATATTTTGACAAGCTTCTGTCAAAAATTCAACAAATGTTCATCAAAAATTGGACCCAAATACTATAGTGCCAAGGGCCCAAGAAACCAACTTAGAAGACTCTCTAGTGATGAGAGACCCCCATTTCCTATGGATTCATTTGAAGAATATTGTCAGCATACTTATTATTCAGCCGGCCAAGTCCTAGGAATTGATGCTCATGTTGCAATGGTCATAGCTCCCATGGTTTTAGTAGAAAATATCCAAAGACAAGATGTTAGGCCTTATGACTACATAGAATACTTGTTTGAGGTCATTAATACCTCACTTACTACCATTAAGAATAATAGTGATGCCATCAACTTCAAGCAATACTCTCTACTCATGTGTATGATATTATATGGGCATGCAATGGGCATGTGGGGAGAGGAGTTAAGAATTAAAATTTTGGATAGCAATGAGAATATGAGACCAGTTCAAATGTTGATGTCCATATAGGATAGTAGATGTGGGAGATCCCACTACTTATACTTTGAAGAATATTTTGTGAAACCCTTGTATAAGATGCTTGGCCATAGATGTAATTACAATTTGTCTCTAGAGATATATAGATTCCTCATACCAAAGGAGAAAAACCTTGAGGGAAAGATAAAACACAATTGGGGGCACTGGTATGCATTTGAATATTGTACCATGAGAAGAGCAACTCCATTTTTACTACCTAAGATTGTACCAGATAGGGTTGCATACCTGGAGATTGTGAGGCAATTGACCTTTTCAAACTTCATGCACCTCAAAGGTTATGGAAGGAAATCTCTCATGCCCTCTACCTTATGTTTTAGTGACTTTACCATTATTATTGATAAAGGGTATGAATCAGTTAGTAGAAAAATAGATTATTATGGCATGCCATTGGGAAATAAGAGGGAGAAATTTGACCCTAAGAACTTTATTCATGATGCCAAGATCTCATAGAAACTAAAAGGATATGAACATGAATTCTTAGTGGATGATGCCATTAGAAATTGTGATGAAACTCAAGTAATGATGAGGAAGGTTTCATATAATAAAATAGTCATGGCAGAGGCATGGAGGAAAAGTAATAATCCATTATGTATAGAAGCTTTTCATGAAATATGAGATACTATGGAAAGGGTTGAGCAATTGATCATACATGAAGAAGAATTGACTAAGGATGTATCTCTCATAGCTTTTGAGAGAAGAAAAGATACTACTTCTAGGAAACAAGTTGAAAATGTAATACCTTTAAGTCATTTATCACCATAGCCTACTCCAGAGGTCAACTTCTCAGCTGATACTCCTATTATTATTGAGGATGACATTGAGGAAGAAAACAAGGTTACACAGATCACCATTCCTACTATCCCCCAGTATGAAGTGCCACCAGAGAGGAATGTGATTACCTTTGAAGCCTCTGATGAATTATCCGATGATGTAAGACATCGTGCTAGCCAAGAATTCATTGTGGATGATACATTTGTTTGAACTCCTAAGTCTAGTGCCTTCATTTATGAGTACAAAGGAAGATTGATAAGAGACAAGTTAAAATAAATCAACCCTGAGCAAGAGGTGAATGCCTTAAAAGAACTTGAGTACGAGGTTGATAAGGAAATGGAAAACATCACTCCTAAAAGAGGGAGAGCATTGCTAAAAGAAGCTAGAGTCATGGTTATTCTAGGGTGGTACATCAGCTCAGCCATAATGTTTGATAGTTTCTTGAGCAGAGAGAATAAAAACTTTCAATTGACATATGAAGCCACTGATAAGATATACATTCAATCAGCGTATATAATCCTAACAACACTACTTTGCAGATTTGGGCCCTTTACCCATCAGGAAAAAGGCCTGCCCTTATTAATGATCAAGATCGGGTCTTTGGTCACCTTCTAGTATAGAGAATAGGGGATACAGACCCTATTGATATTGCTGACCTAAATGTAAATGTGGCCAAGTTTACCAAAGCTCAGATTCAGAAATTAGTTAGAGATAATAAGGTATTGATTGATGAAAATGAGAGGTTGAAGCAAGATGTGATCAACTATAGAGATAGATTACCTTCCTCCTCAGGACCTTATTCACCATTGACTGAATGTGAAAGGAAATTTCTTGAAGCAATGTCTAAGACTACTTATTGAAAGCGAAAATATAAAATCATCTAGAGAGGGCAAGAAGAACTAAAGAAAAAATTGAACACTATTGTATTTGAAATGGCATTAGAACTAGTGTGTAAGAGGTTTGATGATATGATTAAACTTGTTGATAAGGTCTGGGCTATCCATGATAGGACATATGCAACTTTACAAGAACACAGTAGGTTATGTGACAGAATGAAGGAGGTAGAAATACAGATAAAGGAAAAGAAAGGTGATAACTGTTGAAAATTGAGGTATTTTCTTAGCTTAATACTTTGTAAAACTTTAAGATTTCTGATTTAAATATGCTTTTACTTGTTACAGATTATTTGTGGGTGATTATATGATTAATTTATTTTACTATTTGTAGAAAGAAGACAGAAGTTGATAGAAGAATTAGATAGGATATTAGAAAGATTACACAAGAATATACTATGGAGAAACCCTTTTGGGAAAAAAATTCACCAAGAATTAATCTATTATTCAATCTTTGAAGTAGATTACAATAGCTCCAATTCTTGCTTGAGAATGCTTCTTTTTCCTTCACCAAAACTTCTTCACAACCTACAATAAAACTGATAATTACTCTCTTCAACTTGCTTGAGATAAATAGGCATTAAACAACTTTGTAAACTCAATATGAGTTACAATTACACTGGTCAAGCCCTATCCCTAAAAGGTACACCTATCTCTTCCAAGTAGAGTTTAACCATGAAGAACAATGTCAAATCCTCATCTTCATGCATTCGGGCATCCCAAACTGAAGTGCAAACTCAACCTTTATTTTGTAAATATCATCAAGGCTTCATCCTCAAAGTGTGTGCCCAAGAGTGGTCCCACTTAACTTAGCCTTCTGAAATATCTTACCATGCAAAGGAGTTAATTTGAAGAAGCCAACTTGGGTGCCCAAGTTGGGTCTAAGTTATTTCTTGTTAACTAAAACATTTCTCAACACCATTCATGCAAGAATGGTCATCCCCTATTAACTAAAGGTAGTCTCTGTTATCTGTCATGCAACTCAAGTCATTAGCCATGCATTCCAAGTTAACTAAAGTCAACTAGAACTTCAACTAAATAACTAAAGATAACTGAACCATAACTAAACTAAACTAATTTTGAACTAAACTAAATTTGAACTAAACAAACTAATCTGAACTGAATGAACTGAAATTCATGCATGCAAACATCAAACCCTAACTCCTAGGATCTTTACATGCATTCAGAAGTGTTATCTCTTACTCTGAATAGTTAACTGAACTCAAGGTGAGTGTCACCTACCATGTGGGTGCCCCATGTGCTCCTATTATTTAGGAACTCATAATGCACGCCCTCACATGCTCCTAAAATTTATAATTAATTACAAATGTCAATTAACATGATTATTTCATCAAATATTAATTGCCTAATCCTAGTGTTGTTGAACACATTCCACAGACTTAGGAGATACATGAAATAAATAATGTTTAGGATTGCAATTAAATGGCATCCTATTTCCAACATTCTCCCACTTAACATTATACATTGCAATTATTCTAAACAAGGAATAATAATTTTAAATCAAGTACAGGACTCAAGGCCAATGGCCTTCTTGCACCAACTAATCAATCCATTCCAACTTCAAATGCAACCTGCATAATCACGAAGCTCTAAGCAAATGGTTAAAACCAAGAGAACTTATCTATAGGAACTCGTTTCATAAGATAATTTGTAACATTAATTAAAGTGTCAACTTTTCTCAATTAATACCTTCCCACTTTCAACCATTTCTCGCACAAAGTGATACTGAATATCAACATGCTTAGTACAAGCATGATACATAGGATTTTTTGGCTAAACACATAGCACTCTAACTATCACATTCAAGTTTAACTTGCAATTAAAACCAATACCTTTCCCAAGTATCTATAACCAAACTTCCTTTTCGAAGGCATGAGTAACCACTGAGTGTGTTGAACTCGTGTTCAACCAAGGTGTAGGCTCCTTGGTCTTTTCTATTGGAAAAAATTTTCTTGCTAGTAATCATTCCAACACATGTCTCTAACCATAAGAGAACTCAAGCCTCACCTATTTCTAAAAGTATCCATGAGGACCTGTAACCAACCAATCCATGCCAAAATCCAAATGCAACATAGCACTATCATTAAGTAATCAAGCAAATGATTAATGTACCCAATACATAAGAGAACTACACAAGATCAATGTCAAAGCTCCAATCTTGAACATAAACATGACATCCATGATCTAACCAACTCCTCTTTTTGGAGATCACATGCACCATAACATACATCCTAGTCTCAAGAGAACATGTAATAGGCCAAACTCTAATCTTGAATCAAGAGTAAACCATGGCATAATAGCAACCACTCCAAACCAATAAAAAACCATATCCCCAATCTCATGAAGATAACCTTACCAATGATGCATCCAATTCACTGCCAACAACTCCCACTGAACCATGGTACCGAGTCACACATGGCATCGTGACTACCATCCTCTTCATGAAGATCACTATATCCTACCAAATCTCCCACTGAACTGTGATACCGAGCTATACATGGCAACAAGATAAATATCAAACCATCACTTTCAAAAGCATATGGAATTTCAGACATTTCCTCATGATCAAAATTATCATAACATGTACCATGCCACAACTCTAAACCTCTAATCAAGAGTATACCATGACATAAAAAACCATCCTACAACCAAGAATCCACTTCATTGCCAAATGCTCCCACTGAACTGTGATACTGAGCAATCCCATGGCATCATGATGCACATAATCAAAACCACATTTTTGTCATAAGCTCACACAAAACCTATGAATCCAAGCTCTCAATGACACATGATAAACATCCTCTAAAGCAAGAATATATACCTCTTGTAACAAACTTATTTTCCAAAATCAGCAAATAACAAAAATAATAAAAGCTCCCATTATAGCCAAAAAACCTCCAATCTTTTAAGAGAAAGGCATCCCAATACTCTACCCAACCTCAGCTCTGATACCAAATGTTGAAAATTGAAATGTTTTCTTAGCTTAATACTTTGTAAAACTTTAAGATTGTTGATCTAAATATTCTTTTACTTGTTATAGATTCTTTGTGGGCAATTATCTGATTAATTCATTTTACTATTTGTAGAAAGAAGACAAAAGTTGATAGAAGAATTAGACAGGATATTAGAAAGATTACACAAGCATATACCGTGGAGAAACCCTTTCAAGAAAAAACTCCACCAAGAATTAATCTATTATTCAATTTCTGAAGTAGATTACAATAGCTCCAATTCCTGCTTGAGAATGCTTCTTTTACCATCACCAAAACTTCTTCACAACCTGCAATAAAACAGATAATAACTATCTTCAACTTGCTTGAGATAAATAGGCATTAAAAGACTTTGTAAACTCAACACGACTTACAATTACAATGCTCAAGCTCTATCACTAAAAGGTACACCTACCTCTTCCAAGTAGAGTTTAACCATGAAGAACAATGTCAAATCCTCATCTTCATGCATTTGGGCATCCCAAACTGAAGTGCCAACTCAACCTTTATTCTGTAAATATCTTCAAGGCTTCATTCTCAAAGTGCGCGCCCAAGAGTGGTCCCACTTAACTTAGCCTTCTAAAATATCTTACCATGCAAAGGAGTTAATTCGAAGAAGCCAACTTGGGCGCCCAAGTTGGGTCTAAGTTATTTCTTGTTAACTGAAACATTTCCCAACACCATTCATGCAAGAATGGTCATCCCCTATTAACTAAAGGTAGTCCTTGTTATCTATCATGCAACTCAAGTTATTAGCCATGCATTCCAAGTTAACTAAATTCAACTAGCATTCAACTAAAACTAACTGAAGATAACTGAACCATAACTGAACTAAACTAAACTAAATTGAACATAATTGAACTAAACTAAACTAAACTGATTTTGAACTAAATTAAACTAAACTAAACTGATCTAAATTGAACTATACTAAACTTCATGCATGCAAACATCAAACCCTAACTCCTAGGATCTTTACATGCATTCAGAAGTGTTATCTCTTATTCTGAATAGTTAACTGAACTTAAGGTGAGTGTCACCTACCATGTGGGTGGCCCATGTGCTATTATTTAGGAACTCATAATGGATGCCCTCACAAACTCCTAACATTTAGAATTAATTACAAATGTCAATTAACATGATTATTTCATCAAATATTAATCTCTTCCTAATCCTAGTGTTGATGAACACATTCCAAGGACTTAGGAGATACATGAAATAAATAATGTTTAGGATTGCAATTAAATGGCATCCTATTTCAACAATAACAAAAGTGTACTTCAAGAATATCAAGAGCTTATGAACACACATGACAGCTTCCATAACATACTGACGCAAGAATTGAGTGACTTTAGTCAATCACTAATATGGCTCCTTGCCAAATTTCTTTGAGGAAACAGACTTAAAAGACCAAGATGTATGGAAGGATGAGATAGCTTAGTATCTTTTCAATGGCTCTTGATGAGATTAATGATGAAGATGAGGTTCTCAAAAAAATTCATGTGCAACTAGGAAAAATCTTTGAACTTGAATATGCAATGAAAGACATCATAAACAATGTAGACACTTATGCAAAGATAGGATATATCGAGCATGTGTCAAAAATTAATTTATTCATCACACGGGTCAAGTAAGGAGTGACAAGATAACAATTTTTTGCAGTCGTGAGTACATTATCATGGAGCATGAGCCTTGAACAGGTCTTAAATGATCACGGGCGCTTGTTGGAGACTAATGGATAATGGTGCATCTACTTACAAATTACTAAGTTTCTATGTTTATGTTAATCAAGTTTGATCCTTTAGTTATCAAACAATGTAACTTTTTGTGAATGGGCCTATAGCTTGTTGCTTCCAAAATAAAAAGGGAAACCAAGGAAAAAATTTGGATCATCATCAGTAGTAGTAGATAGGTTCATCTATTAGCATATTCCACTCATCCATTTCCATACTTCAGAAACTTATGTTATTAATGTATATCTATTAAAGCAATATAATGGAGAAGATTGTTCGTAATTGGTGATTTACTTCCACTATTCAAATGTTGTGTTAATATTCATTCTTATATGTTTTTGTGATGTCTCCAAAGTGGTTTTCCTTAATTATTCAAATTTATACAATTTGTCAGGATACATTTGTTGTTGTGTTATTTTCTTGATTGGGTTATGGTTGGAGTGAATTAAATTCCTTTCAAGTGACTCATTTTAATTGGTTCCTTCAAGAGATTAAAATACTTTTAAATTGATTGATCTAATCGGTTTCCCTCAAGTTAAGAATTAAAAATCCTTTCATGATATCACAGTAATTTGGGAAAATAACACTGGGATTCATAAAGAAGAGTACAGTAACTGACAAACATGCACATTTGTACAAGGTGCAAAAATCCAAAGTGCCCAATAAGTTAGAGTTAAGCTGAGAAGTAGATCACCTATCTTACATATCTGCCTCCATCATCATGCACCTCTCAACTCCATTTTCCCAATAGATTAGGAACTATTCATACTTAGAGCATTTTATAGAAACTTTCCTTATACACTTGATTCTTGAAACATCTACAGTAGGAACTAGGTATTAAGCTTTGCATCTACTTCACACCCACATTCCATTGTGAGTAGATTGCCCAAGTTAGAGACAATATTTAAGCCTTCAAATCTGCCTCATCATTTAGGTACACCCACCTAAGTTTAGTAGAGCCTAAAGAGCAAGGGTTCATCAATCAGATTCACCCCGTTCATTGGCCAAAAATGTACTAAGAGATTGGCACCCTCTTAAGGTTCAAAACCTGCATTTATGAGACCTAACAAGATGATCCCACTATATTTTTCTTCCATGTCCAAGAAGGAATTATAATACCCTCCAAGGAAAACTAACTCATCATTAAAATACTTGAGGATAGAACCCAAGAGATTCCAAAGCAATTTTCTTAGAATAGTGGTTATTGAACCATAAACATTGAAAAGCCAAAAGTTTACATTAGAATCCAAACTATAGATGTTGATGAGCATCCAATTGGATCCAAAGGTAGAGAGAATGCATTTAACTATTTTTGGATTCAAAGAGTTACTTGGTTATCCAAGGCCCCAACAACATCAATGGTAGAATATTTATATTCTTTTCATTTGTCAAAAATTAAGGAGGTTTAGAATAAGGAAAGCTTTATCTCTTGAAGAAGATAATATCAAAGTACTAAGGGTTGAAGTGACACTTTATTAAGAATTAATTGTTATGGGAATTTATGACCCTAAAATTCTAGGATATGACCTTAATTTCTCTCGAGGGTAGAGGCATGCCCTCTTTTTTATCAAATCTCTATCTATAGTTGATTGAATTCATGTTGCTATCTCTTCTTGAGTCTTATAGCTCTTTAGATTTTGGTTTTGCATGAAAGACCAAAGGTTTGAGATGTAAAATTCTCTTTTCTGTTAGTTTAAGAGATGGAAAGCCTTTTTGAGAAGTCAAAACCAATGTTCTCCTAAATAACCTCATTATAAATATCCTCTATGAACTCTTCACCCACTTTTTGAAGAATTTAAGCAACCATGAGTTCAAATTTAACCTAAGAGAATATCCTAATGGGGGTGGGAGTAGTTAAAGAAGATTTAGTGAAGGGGGAAGAAGAAGAGGATATTTGGCGGCAAGGGAAGGGGTATCCTTAGGGGATACAAGGAGAGGGTTGGGTGGGGGTTAGGTAGCTCACATTCTAGGTTCAAATAGGGGGGAAAAGAAAATCATGTGGGATAAGAAGCCATATCAAAAGAGAGAGTAGATTGTGCCAACCTAAATACTTTGAGAAAAGGAGAGTAGAGTGGGAGAAGGTGAGGAAGGGTAGGGACCAAGGGGGAAATAGGAGGAGGATATACATGGGCAGCTTTAAAATAGAGAGGGGGTACAAGTAAAGGTAAAATATCTTTTGGACTCATACACCCACAATGGAGTTTAGGGACACAAAATAGGGAAAGGGTTTATTGACATCTATGACCACACACAAATGCATTGAAGGGTTGGAAATGGACAAGGTGGTAGGTATAGCTCCTAAATAAACCAAAAATTACACACAAATTTGATGATCTCGAGATATTTTTATTCATAAGGGATGTTTTTAAGGTGAACCTAGAAGGGGGTAAGCCTAGGGTAAACTTTAAAAGGGTTGAAGTTTAGGAGTCAGGGTTGTAAAAAAATTCTACCCTTGAAAAACCAAGAATATTTTCTAAGAATATGATCCCTTATTTATTTATTATCATATTTGACCATGAAGAAATTATTTTCTATTTGTAAGGACTACATTCTTAAATTAGGAATCATGAATCCATTGGGATAAATAAGTGCATTCAAGGGGTAAGTTTTAGAAATTATTTATAATTATCATAACCTTTCAAGAACTAGGAAACACAAGGAGCAAGCATATGTTAGGAATGAATATAGTTAGATTTAACACTAAGTTATCCAATGGTGATTTATATTTGGTATTAGCCTTTTGATACAAAGATTTATGTTAGGACATGTCGTATTTGTCTTTATAATCTTTGTTTGTCCATAAAGGGTATTGTTGCATATATTTTTTCCATTTGACATTTTTTATAATTATGTTGTTCTCATTATGATCTCTTAATGACATGAATTTTCACCCCTTACAAATTCCCCATCTACACCCCTTACTTTAGAAAAATAAAAACTGATGATGTTATTCCACATCCTCCATCCGCTCTTCATCCATTTGGCAGCTATATGTAGTGTCGGTGGGGGAATTTATGTCGGGATGCGAGCACGATGAGGGATGTCTCAGATGGCGTTGTCATCCTAATAATATTCCCACCTTCGGAATCTATAGAGGTGTTACAACTCCATTGGAAATGAAGCATACTTCCCCACGCCTTGACCAACCCCAAACAACTCTTTTGCCTCCAATTTCAACTTCAAAAGACTATCTTCTTCATTCATTTACTCTCTCTTGATCACATTCACTCTTGGCAACTTTCCACTCACTTCATTCACAACATTTTCATCTCCATTGAAGCTCCAAGATAGTGCTTTGGTTGGTTCACTAAGATAGATTCCCACTTTTTGAAATGTATAGAAGTGTTACAACTCTCATTGGTGATGAATCATAACATCCTTACACCCTTGACCTAATCCCCAAATGACTCTTTCTCTCTTAATTTCACCTTTAAATACTATCTTCTTCATTCACTTCTGACCACATTCACTCTGAAACTTTCTACTCACTCACCAACATTTTCATCTCCATTAAAGCTCCAAGATAGCGCTTTGTTTTGTCTACTTCTCTTATTGTTGTGGAAAATTCGACATTCACAAGCTTGTGAGCTCACATCTCCCTTCACGTGCCTTGAGAGAATCTTGTTGGGGAGGTGATATCCATTCACTTAGCATCATTATATTATTTTTACAACATATGATTGTTAGCATAGAACATAGTACTTCTATTTCAATACTTTCTTTATCGTACTTTCTCTATTGTTGCTATTCTCATTGTCTGTGCAAGGGGGAACATTGAAAAAGGGGGTTTGACTATGGAAAGCCCCAAAACAACCCCAACATTTTTTCTTATTTTTCTATGTGTATGTACTTCATTCGTGTGGATCTTGTGGGAGGCTAGACTGGCCGTAAGCTGGATTTCTACCACCCTTGCTCATCATTTCATTCATAATCAATCTATTTATCAAGTTAAAGTATTCTTCTTGTTGTTTTAGTAGTTCAGTTATTTTGTGTTCTTTGTTATTGTATCAAAATATACTTGTCAGGTTGATAGTACGTTTCTCTAAGTTCTTAGATTATACTTTATGCTCTTTGTTTGTACAGATCTTCAGCATTGTCAGAGTGTTGTCTGGGCACTAGAGTCCATTCACTTGGCAGAGAGCTCACCTGTTTCAACATATGATTGTTAGCATAGAACATAGTACTTCTATTTCAATATTTCTTTATCGTACTTTCTCTATTGTTGCTATTCTCATTGTCTGTGCAAGGGGGAACATTGAAAAAGGGGTTTGACTATGGAAAGCCCCAAAACAACCCCAACATTATTTTTTAGTGTATGTACTTCATTCGTGTGGATCTTTGGGAGGCTAGACTGGCCGTAAGCTGGATTTCTACCACCCTTGCTCATCATTTCATTCATAATCAATCTATTTATCAAGTTAAAGTATTCTTCTTGTTGTTTTAGTAGTTCAGTTATTTTTGTTCTTTGTTATTGTATCAAAATATACTTGTCAGGTTGATAGTACGTTTCTCAAGTTCTTAGATTATACTTTATGCTCTTTGTTTGTACGATGCCAGCATGTCATGTTGTTTCTGTATTCTGCACTAGAGTCCTTTGGTAGAGAGCTCACCTGACTTCATAAACTCTCAAGTTAACAGAAGGAAAGTGACAAATTAGTTGTCCTTCCTTTTCATCCCCTTAAACATCAAACTTATCTTAAAAAATTCCTTAGACCTTTTTAAGTCATTCATCCTTAGCTTGAGGTAGATAAAGGTAGTTGATTGTTCTAGACCCTCCCATGACCTGGGGTCCTGAGCAGTCAATCTCCATCCTCTACATTTTGGTGAACCCAACGTGAAGATTGCAATATCTATTTATGTGTGTCAAGTTTCTTTCTCTTGTGTCTACATAGGTTGTGGACTTGTTTTTTGTGATGCTTTATGAGCTTCACAACTTAGTCTATAATTTTTGGATACATTAGAAGGAGCGCATGACAATGACACCTAGAGATGGACTTTACAAGGGTCACTACAACTCTCTCTTCCAAGGAGATGGTATCAGCAATAAAGACAAGTTTATTCGATGAAACCACTCGTTTCCCTACTCCTCATGTCTCTCTTATGGCCCAACCTTTGAATGATGATGATGCTCTCACTATTCTTGCAAAGCATATCATCACTCTAGATAGGAGGCTAATGGATCTAGAAAATCACTTACGGAAATATAAAAACATGGCTAGAGCCACTAGGGTTGTTTATGAGATCAGATATATGCTAGACAAAGATCAGATAGGCATAGAGTTTCTCCATGGCCTTATCAATTTAGTGGAAGCATATCTCCCCTCTTACAACCCTAGGTCAAGTATTACCTAAGAACATGAGCTCGACACTTATGAAAGACAGATTGGTGTCTTGATGCCCATGACATTGGTATGTATGGTTGAAACAGGCCCTTCCATCAACATCTTCAATCCTGCTCCATCTCGTACTGTCAAAGCAAGCAGAGTACCTCTAGGATTCAATGTTCTTCCTCTTGGAGGCAACCTGGTCTTTGGCAGTGGGATCTCCGACGGAATGGGGGTTGGTGGTTCTAGTATGTCTGGTGGCAATGGCTCTGGTGGTGGTCACGACGGTGGCTCTAGTAGTGGATACAGTGGTAGCTCCAGTGGCAACTACAATGGTGGCCCTGGCAATGGTTCCAATGGTGGCTCTAGTGGTGGTCACGGCGATGGCTCTCGTAGTGGCTCCATTGGTCCTCTTTCTTCATTTAACCCTATTTTGAATACTCTATTGTAAAATATGGGTCAAATGCATAACCAGCTAGTGAGTTTTTCCCAGGCCTTTTCCTAGTCAATCTTTCAACCCTTCTTCTGACATAGCCCTTTATCAGCGACAATTCTAAACACTCCATCCCTAAAGGGATAGAAATTCCTAAATTTGAGAAATATGGTGGTAAAGGAGACCCTCAAACACGTGTCAGCTTTCAATGTGATGTGTATGGACTTCTTTCACCATGATGCCTTGACCAAATTATTTCCTCGATCTCTCAAGGATGCAATTAGTGGTACTATTTGTTGCCCAACAACTCCATATTCTCATTTAATCAACTTGTTAATCAATTTCTCTTACAATTCCAGGCTAACATTGGGTTGAATTTGACCTCAAATCTCATCCAATGTAAGCAAGGAGAGCATGAGAAGATTACTGATTTCATTGCTCAATACCAAGCACTCTTTTCACAATCTCATACCTACTACCTGACTCAGATGTGCAGAAGGTGTTCATTGGCAACTTGCAGTGATTTTAGCTGAGAGAAGTTTTCCTTTATGAAATACCCTTCTTTCTTGCATCTTTGTTTGGCATTGCGGGAATATCAGTAGACAGTTGTTCAGTTCGGGGGATCTTCCTTGTGCTCCCATCTCGGAGGAAGATCTATGGTATCAATTTTAGGAAAAGGAAAATTTGTTGTGAATGTAGTTGTCATGTCTAATGACAAAATCCTTAAGTGCAATAGACAGTTCACAAAGTTATCTGAATCTTTTTCTTCTATTTTGTTGAAGTTGTTGAAGGATAAGGTTATAACCTTGGAGGATCCTCAATCTCTTAGAGAGCCTTATCACGATTGGTATGATGGAAATTGATTTTTCTAATACCATCATGTCCATGGGCATGATACCGAATAGTGTATGCACCTGCATCATGAGATACAAGACCACATCGATGACGGTACCATTCACCTTGATGATGAAAAGTGAAATACAAATAATTTGGTGGCTAAGGTGAATAGTGAATTGTAGATTTATACGGACCCATTTCTGTCTCACTCTGTGAATTTAATTATTGATCCTTCTAGTGCTTCTCCCGAGGCCTTAGCATACGTAAATGTGAATTCTATTAAATTTCCACAATCCATATTATCAAACAATTTTTATGCTTATGGATTAGATTCTCTGCCAATTTTTGAATTAATATTTTGGATCATACTCTGTGATCCATCATCAGGATATAGAGCTCTAGGAGATGTAAAAATGGTTTTTTACAGACCTAGCTAGCTTTAAAAAAAGAGGGTGGTGAGAGAAAAGGCACAATGATCCAATTAAAAAGAAAAACCAAAAGCAAGGGGAGGGAAAAAAACCCCCAAAAAAAACATTAATCAAAAAGAAAAGAAAATTGAATAAGAAATAGAAAACTCAAAAACATTAAGGAACAAGAGGGAAAAAATTACAAGCCAATAGATTACACTTAAGAAAGAAGCAACAATCATTTAAAAAAGCTAAAAGAGAATAAATTAAACAAAACAAGGATAAAGTCTTAGATAATAGACCTAATGGAATTACTAAAAATAAATATGCACAACCACACATTTATAATGCCTTATAAAAGAAACATAAATTAGATGGATTTTGATTCTATTAATGATATTTCATTTAATGTTAAAATTAGCTCCATACATACATTATAGATACAAACATACAAACAGGTACAAAGAAATAATTAGGAGAAATTATACATACATACATACAAAACAAGTGCCTACACATACAAACAATACTTCCATACAAGGGTAAAAATACAAACCTACATACATAAAAACAAAGAGAAGAAAACATACAAACATTATATATACAATCAAGTATAATACAAATAGTGGGAATGACCTCGCAGTGCAAAGACAAGTTGCAAGTAGTAGTGAAACTATTGTCCTATGTTCAAATCCCATCGGTGGATGGTGAGATGAATGCACATCGATCGCTGGCCAAAGATCGGAGAATGATAGAGTGGATTATGCTAAGAGGACAAAGGAGGAAGGAAGATGATCAAGTGCTATTGCGGGGTCAAGACTGGAGGGAACGATGGAGAGATGGAGCTGGCGGGGGTGTTTAGATAGAGGATTGACTTCGGGTCCTATAGGGAGCTTAGCAGGAATGCAAGCAGGCGAAGCAGATGGAGGAATGATGTTAGGTCCTGCAGGGAGCTTGGGGGTAATGTAGGTGGGTGTATCAGATGGAGGAATGATGTCGAGTCCTACAGGGAGCTTGGCGGGAATGCAGACAGGTGTACTGACAATCAAGGATATGGAGGGTAATGGATTAGCAGTCTTCGAAGATGACTGGATCAGTTAGCTATACAGGTGTATTGATAGAGGTAGTTGGGATGAATAGAATGGTGGGGATGAGGTCCCCTAAATGTGGCCTCACTAGTTCATAGCTCCAGTCAAAAGCGATCTAGGTGTTTCCCCTTAGTAGCGATTCACCGATAAAAAAAAAATGTTAATACAAATAGTAAATGAAAACATACAATATAAATTTATTCATATATTATAAACATACATTATATGCATACATTCATAGAAACAAACAAACACTACAAGAGAATTAAATAAAAACATACATATATAGAAACATGCATACAAATAAATACAAATAAATAAAGAAACATACATGCAATACACACACACACACACTACAAGTACATAGTATATATCTGCATACATACATACTTATAATACAAAAAATAAAATATGTACATACTAACAAGTACATACCCACATAGTCGGCATACATACATACTCATAATACAAAAAATAAAATACGTTCATACCAAAAAGTACATACCCACACAAACATAACAAATACCAACATACAAACATACAAACACACAATATATAAATACAAGAGAAAATATATAAATATATAAACCACTAGAGGTACATACAAAAAATATACATACACAAATACAATCACCATACCTACAAAAATCATATATATATATATATATATATATATATATAAGAAAAACCTACCATATGCATAGATATACATACAAACAAGCAAGTAAATACAAATAAACAACCATATAAACAAAACTATAAAAACCTATCCAAAAAAACAAACATACAAACAAATAAACCAAAACCAACCATACAAATCAATAAATGTAAATATGTATATGTATGTATGTATGTATATCTATAAATATACATATATCCATACATACATACATATCACAATAAATACAAACATATTTAAATAAATAAACTAACTAAAATTCTACAAACAAATATACCTACATGCAAGTACACATAAATAAAAAAGCATAGACACATATATAAGCAAAGGTACAAAAGAAAAATAAGCATACATAAATAAACAAACAAAGCATACTTACAAACAAACATCCAAACCTAAGAAATTCAAAAACCAACATAAGAAAAAGAAACCTAAAGAAACCAAAACAACCAAGACACGCAAAACTAAAACATACATAGATATGCAACAAAGAAATACATACGAATAAAAACCAACAAATGTACAAAGAACCAAATAAAAAGGACAAACAAACAAAGCAAATTGGACCAAGCATGGAGGGTGAAAAAAAAAAAAAAGGGATGCAAAAGGCTTGGGACAAAAAAGAGAAAGGGGGGGACGAAACCCAACAAGGAGAGGGTTGGTGGGAGAAAACCCACAAGGCAAGCAAGAGGAAGAGAAGAGGGATGCATAAGAAAGGACCACTAAAGAGAGGAAGGAGGGAGGATCCAAGAGGAATCCAAACCTAACAAGGAAGAAGGGGGAGACAATAGAGGAAGGGAGGAAGGAGCAGAAGAGGGGGGAGGTTCAAGGGTGGATGCAAAGGTGACTCCTAAGGTTCGACAAAAGAGCTTTCCAAGAGAGGCTTAAACTCCACCCCTCATCACGATTCAGGTTGATGGGGTGATTTCTGATTTCAATGGCTTGTTTAATATTTCTCATGTAGAAATTGTCTTCTTTGAACAAGACTTCAGTGTCTTCCAAAAAAATGTGATGCTTGTTAGCCGAGGAGTGCTCAACAAGGGCAGATTTGAGAATGCATTCATGTCTAAGGTTGGTAACGTGCTCTTTGATTCCAATGTTGAACGAGCAACCTGTTTCACCTATATAAAGCATGCCACTGGAACAAACAACCTTATAGACTCTCGAGTCTAGAAAGATGTCTCTAGTCTTTGAGAGGAGGGATACAATTTTTTAACATATGAAAGGGCTTGAAAGTGCATCGAAGGCCTCTTTTAAGAAGGATTTTGGGGATTTTATGGGAGATGCCTTCAACAAAAGGTAAGGTGGCACATGGGATAAAAGCATGATTAGGGGAATTGGAGATAGAGTTAGATTAGAACCTGAGTTTAGATTGGTTGAGGGCTCTAGAGATTTTCTTGTTGGTATACCCATTTAACCTGAAGACCGAATGAAGGTGGTTAAATTCTTGGTTTAAGTTCTGATCATCACAGATTTGATAAGCTCTCATGGCTAAGGTTTTTAGAATTTCAAATTTTTGGATAGGATGGTGAATTCCAAATTTTTGGCACACAATCTAATCCAGAAGCATAAAAATTGTTTGATATATAAATGTGGTTTCGTTTACTCACAGTCCTCCCCCTCATCCTACAATTAGTTCACCAAATATAAATTTTCACATCATACATTCTACCCATCAATAACAAAGCTTCTCCTCTATATATTCTCACTTGCGTCAATGGAAACATTGTGACAAAAGTCCTTGTGGATCTTGCGAGTCACATGAACGTTATTACAGAGGAGACTCTTTTGTTAAATTCATTACAAAGGGAGGAATATGAGAAGATGAAGACCACCATACATACCCATGATGGTCTCTCTCTTGCTCTGTATGGCTTTATAACTCTTTCTATCCTAGTGGGACCTAGGGTTGTGAACACTACCTTTGATGTCATTCCAGAATCTGACTTGTTTAGAGTGAAGCTAGGCATCCCATGGCTAGCTTCAGTGAATGGGGTCACTTCATTATCCATATATGTCTGAAATTCTCTCATGAAGGTGTGGTGCATGTCATACATGACACCGAGTATTAGTTGATGGTATTTTGTGGGGGTTACTCACTAGATCATTTTTGGCCCACCCTGGTTGGTTCGCTTCCTCCAAGAACAAACCTACTTTATCAAAATTATGTTAAGTATAAGACCGGGGGCAAGGTGCAACTGAAAATGACTTACCCTATAGCGTAGCAATAGGCTGGCTCCTCCTCCCAAAAGGGGAAGGGGAAGCTTGCTCATGCTCAAGGCCCTTCCTCTTCTTCCTCTGCAATTCCACCTGCTTCTACCTCTCACCTTGCTACGATGCCTTTGACTTCTACCCCTATGCATCTCTTGGCGAGTCAATGGTGCCTGCTTGGTGGAAGACCAAGTGTTGGGTGTTCGACCTTCCCGTCCTGCCCATGGTGCCTCGGCTCGTTGTGTATGGAAAGGGGAAGGGTTCCCATGAAGTCACCTCTACATCTTGACCTTTGTGGCCTCCTACCATTCTTGCTCCTAAGGTAGCAAATGGGAAGAGGCCCATCATTAAGGTGCTTGAGTCTGCTTCTTTTCCTATTGTTGCCTCTGCTCTTGCATTTCTTCCTCATGTTCCTATCTAGGAGTCACTCCCTCCACCAAAAATGACTATGATGGACACTCTGATAACAGAATAGGAACCTCCTACTCCTCCTCAAGTTGCAGCTCTAGCTCCTAGAGCTGAAGAATCCACCTTGTGCATGAGCGTAAGTGTTGGAGGAAGGCTCTGGCCGCTAAGCAGGCTACTTTGCAATAAGAGGAAGGGGAGCTAGCAACTCTTGTTTTGATGTCTTATGTTGTGTCGTTTTCTACTCCTACTTTAGTTCCTACTGCCTTGAACTTGCTTTCAGCTCCCCCTACGAGCATAAATGATCCTCACACTAAAAGGGTGCAAGTGTTCATTGCTCCTTTGATTGAGCCTCCTCTTTCGATGTCCCTTCCGAAAATCCCATCTTTTCCCAAGTTTGTGGATATGTCGAATACCTCGGTGGTTTTCACTGTGGTTTTCTTCTCTTCCTCCTCGCCTTTTACTTTTCCTATGGGGATCTTGTATCCTCTGATGAAGCACAAGTTGGAGGATGACCCTATTTCCATAGGGAGTCAAAAGAAGGGATCTCCTTTTTTGGAAGCTAGTTCTACTCTAGCCTGTGTTGTCCTAGTGACAAATTACAGTCTCAGTGTCTCCTGAGTTCCTCACTACCCCTGAGTCCTTTGGTGAGGTTGACAATGAATCTCAAGCACCTCCATTTCCCACTCATTTGACACATGGCATTCCTTTCAAGTGCTTTTTCAACTCAGTAGACAATGTCTCGACTCTGTCAATGATTTTTGTAAAATCAATGACGTTTACCTCACATGAGTTGAGAAAAGAAGACCTCGAGGGGCCCTCTTCCTTGGCTCTTATTGCAGGAGATTTAGAGGGTGCTCCCCTTGTTGTCCCACCCTTGCAGGTTCGTCTACCTTCCCCTTATGATGATCTAGATTGGGAGAACATCTGAATTGATGAGGACTAGGGGGTGCCTCTTCTTTATCTATAGATTAATTTTGTGTGTGTGTTGTGCTCCCCCATGCTTGTTTTATATGTTCCTAGAGGACCCTTGTCACCCTCGTAGGTGCTTAGAGACATGGGTGTTTTGTGTCATAAACTTCTTCTATTTGTTACATCATTCTTCCATTGTTGTGCCTTTATTTTCAATAATTGGGGATGATGCAAAGTGTTGGGGGCATTCAGGCCTCCCTTCCATGTTGACCCAATTTTTAATTTAAATTTATTTATATTTTGTTCACATTTACCTTTCTTCACATGGTCTAATATAGTAGGGGATTGATGACAGTTCATATATATGATATATTAAATATTTATCTATCTATATCTATGAGCAGTTCTAACCCCAAAATATCAGATCCCTCTATCTCTTGTCTTTGTTTTTTCTTACGTGTTTTTTTATCTTTCTCACTTCTTTGCTTGATTCATGATGTTGGGGTGCTTATGTGTTTCCCCTCGCATGCATGAAAACATTAATACAATTACATTTTTTCATGTTTCGTGGGCCACATCACTTTCATTCTTTCTTTTCTCTCCTTAGGATGTCACACTTGTAGGTGCTCCCCCATGCTTGTTTTATATGTTCCTGGAGGACCCTTATCACCCTCATAGGTGCTCAGATACATGAATGTTTTGTGTCATAAACTTCTTCTATTTGTTACATCATTCTTCCACTGTTGTGCCTTTATTTTCAATAATTGGGGATGATGCAAAGTGTTGGGGGCATTTTGGCCTCCCTTCCATGTTGACCCAATTTTTAATTTAAATTTATTTATATTCTGTTCAAATTTACCTTTCTTCACATGGTCTAATATAGTAGGGGATTGATGATAGTTCATATATATGATATATTAAATATTTATCTATCTATATATATGAGCAGTTCTAACCCCAAAATATCAAATCCCTCTATCTCTTGTCTTTGTTTTTTTCTTACATGTTTTTTTATCTTTCTCACTTCTTTGCTTGCTTCATGATATTGGGGTGCTTATGTGTTTCCCCTCGCATGCATGAAAAAATTAATACAATTACATCTTTTCATGTTTCGTGGGCCACATCACTTTCATTCTTTCTTTTCTCTCCTTAGGATGTCACCCTCATAGGTGCTCCCCCATGCTTGTTTTATATGTTCCTGGAGGACCCTTGTCACCCTCGTAGGTGCTCAGATACATGAGTGTTTTGTGTCATAAACTTCTTCTATTTATTACATCATTCTTCCATTGTTGTTCCTTTATTTTCAATAATTGGGGATGATGCAAAGTGTTGGGGGCATTCAGGCCTCCCTTCCATGTTGACCCAATTTTTAATTTAAATTTATTTATATTTTGTTCACATTTACCTTTCTTCACATGGTCTAATATAGTAGGGGATTGATGACAGTTCATATATATGATATATTAAATATTTATCTATGTATATCTATGAGCAGTTCTAACCCCAAAATATTAGATCCCTCTATCTCTTGTCTTTGTTTTTTCTTACGTGTTTTTTTATCTTTCTCACTTCTTTGCTTGCTTCGTGATGTTGGGGTGCTTATGTGTTTCACCTCGCGTGCATGAAAACATTAATACAATTACATCTTTTCATGTTTCGTGGGCCACATCACTTTCATTATTTATTTTCTCTCCTTAGGATGTCACATTCCTCTGAGTTTAGCATGCACCATCCTAAGGGGGGGCTATCATACTGCTCTGATTTTCAAAAAGGTGTATTCAATGGCCAACAAATCCCTCATTGAAAATCCTTTATTTTTCAAAAGTTGAATTCTTCAACATGGACCCCTAGCATAACTTCTCTTTCATCATAGATTCGTAAGATAGAATCTAAAAACTTGCCTTCGAGAAGGGAGTTATTTTTTTATGAATAAGTCTAAAAACTTGCCCTTGCGAGGGAGTATTCTTTCTTTCGAACTCCTTGATGAAAGAAATCTTTCAAAAGGATTCCTTGATGCTAGAATCATTGGTGAAAAACGTTATTGCTTTTCAAACAGAACGTCCCTTGAGTGGACCCCTTTTATTTTGAAGGGTTCCTAAGGGACCCCTTTGAAAGCTTCTCCTTCAATTGTTCATTGCCTATGTGACTGTTTGTCTACCTACATGGATTTTTACTATCTAACATGCTTTGTTTGTGGATTAACATGTTGCTTTTCAGGACCTATGAAGCTACTTTTTCAATCAAGCTTGGAGATCTAAGGACCTCGAGCTTTCCTTGTAAGACCGAGCACCTATAAGGGCCCATCAAACTCTGCGGAGCCTCACACATCAGGCTTCCCTTAGGATTGAACACCTGGGGTGCCTCCTTTGCAATTCCAAGGACCTATAAAGTTCTTTCATCATGTGTTATCTCTTTGTTCGAATCTGTGAGATTGAGCACCTACAAGGCCTTATGTTCACCTTTCCATAAGTTTGCGGACCTATCGCACATTTTGTTCAACTAGATCCTCAAGATTGAGTACCTATGAAGCCATCTCCTCATCCTGAGCATTTAGGTGTGTTAGATTTTGGTCTACTTCCTTGACGGTTCAAGTATACTTTTTTTAAACTATTTTGATCTACTATACCTCACATTTGGTAGCACATATGCTCACTAAGGTGGGGGGAAAATGTAATGGCATGAATTTTCACCCATTACAAATTCCCCATCTACACCCCTTACCTTAGAAAAATCAAACTCGATGATGCTATTCCATGTCCTTCGTCTGCTCTCCATCCATTTGGAAGCTGTTTGTAGTGCAGGTGGGGAAATTTCTATTCGAGGATGCAAGCACGATGTGCAAACGTCTACACAGTGCACTGTTGTCTTGACAAGATTCCCGCCTTTGGAATGTATAGAGGTGTTACAACTCTCCATTGGTGATGAAGCATAGCATCCCTACACCCTTGACTGACCCCGAACAACTCTTCTTCCTCCAATTTCACCTTCAAAATACTATATTCTTCATTCATTCACTCTCTCTTGATCACATTCACTCTTGGAAACTTTCCACTCACTTCATTCACAACATTTTCATCTCCATTGAAGCTCCAAGATAGTGCTTTGGTTGGTCTACTCCTCTCATTGTTGTGGCAACATTGGCATTCACAAGCTTGTGAGCTCACATCTTCACTCACGTGCCTTGAGAGCATCTTGTTGGGGAGGTGATATCCATTCACTTAGCATCATTGTATTGTTTTTGTAGCATATTAAATTTTTGGCATAGCACATAGTAATTCCATTTCAATACTTTCTCTATCATTGCTATTCTGGTTGTTCATGGAGGTTTGAACACTAAAACAAGGTTTTGACTGCGGCAAGTCCTAAAACATCTCCAACATTTTTCCTCGTTCTTTTGTATGTAGGTACTTCATTTGTGTGGAGCTTGCGGGAGGCTGGACTAGCCGTAAGTTGGATTTCTACCACCCTTGCTCATCATTTCATTCATAATCAATATATTTATTAAGTTAAAGTATTCTTCTTGATGTTTCAATAGTCCAGTTATTTTTTGTTCTTTGTTATTGTATCAAATTGTACTTGCCAGGTTGATAGTAGGTTTCTCTAAGTTCTTAGATTGTACTTTACACTCTCTATCTATACAAATTCCAGCGCCCGACTGGGATGCCAGCACATCGTGTTGTCGTCCATCTTTTGCATTAGAGTCCTTTGGCAGAGCTCACCTATCTTCCTAAACTCTCGGGTTAACAAAAGGAAAGTGGCAAATCAGTTGTCCTTCCTTTTCACCCCCTTAAACATCAAACTTATCTTAAACAATTTCTTAGACCTTTTTAACTCATTCATCCTTAGCTTGAAGTAGATCTAGGTAGCTGATTGTTCTAGACCCTCCTATGACCTGGGGTCCTTAGCAGTTGGTTCCCCTCCTCTACAATCTCTAAAATTATTATGAAATGAATTCTTGGAGAATACATTTCACCTTTTCTAATGTTTTGGGGCAATAAATGCTAGCCATATTGGGCCCCTTTTTTATGGCATTGAACATGGTTTTCCTACAACTTGCCTAGGATGGAGGAAACTCTTTCTTATATTTTATCATGTTGTCTTTCAAATTTGATCCCAAGGAATAGGGTATTCACTATCCACACTATTGCAAAAGACTAATGCAAAGCCATTTTAAAAAATAAATTGAAGATTGAGATCTTATTTTTTTATTTTTGGAAAAACTACATGATTAGAAAGGCAATATAGAGCTTTATGTCATTGTAGCATTTTAAAAAAATAATATAAAAAATGTGCACACTTAATGGAAAGCATGCTTGGTATATACAAAAAAAGTTAAAACATAACTCCAAGTACATATTGGCAAGCACTTAATGCCTTCTTATAGATGTAATTGAGCCCAAGAGACGTCCAAATCAAATGCAGTTACAAGAAGACTCCTTAGAGGTATGTATTCACGTACAAGATCTAATTGTTGATGATGAAATAGGCAATGGAAACCTAAAGTATGATGTAATTAAGATACATTCATGCTACATGTCATGATCTGCAAAGGGCACATTTGACAATGTCGTGGAGCTAGATGAGGATTAATTTCTATACATGTAGAAAGAAAAATATAAAGGGGTTGGTTATTGGCTAACATTTTTGAACCATATATGTCCTAAGTATCTTAAAATGTATTATAGGGCATCAAATGATGCAATTTTTTATGTTTTAAGGGATTTTAGTTGTCTTGTATGAGTCTAAGGAGTGTACAATCCAACAAGAGGCATACTTGATGTCTCTTTGTTCAATAGGGATATTTAATGGAATTTTCATGTGTGCTATGGAGTTCCTATAGCCACATTTGCTATATTGATTGTATTAAGGGCTAGATAATGACCCATAACATTGTAAAAATTTGTAAATCATATAGAGTCATCTCCTTTTCAATATAATTTGGATGTGTTTAATTTATAGTGGATTATTGAAGCATGTATATCATGTGCTATGGATCTTAAAATTATGGTTTGTACATATATACAAATCTATGTTGGTTGATGAGCCCAAAATATGCTCATTATTTGGATATCATGGTGTACTTTTAATACCTTTACTTTTGTTGTTCATGGTTGTTTAACTCTTTAGAAACCTTTTATTGGGGGGTATCCTGTAGCAATACACTTTCATATTCCTGTAGCCTATCATGTTGACATGTCTATATTTATTACCCTGTTTGACTCCCCAAATGACTAGTATAACGCATGTAGTTTTTGAATGATAAAATAGATTTAAATATGTGGTTAATGAATGGATATTGTGTATGTTCCATGCGTCTTTTCTTTTGCATCTGTTACCTTGTGTTTCGCAGGTTGTTGAAGAAAGTATGATTGAGTCAAGCGCAACTGATCTCGGCCTTGCAATAAAATTCATTTCCTGCATGACTTTGAGGAAGCTCTAGCGAAGACTCTTTGACCAAAACTATTGGGATGGATTTTTAATGTCAGTTAATCTGGAAAGAGTGGAGTGCTAGATTCTCTTTGGATCGGGTTGAACAGATAAACTCATTTATGAAGTCTATTCCTCGATTTCGGGATACATTTTACATCCACGTCTTTCTCTGTTAGGGTTAGTTAGTTAGTTGTTTTCCTGTTTTAAATAAATGTTCCTCCTGCACGGGTGAACAAGGAAAGAGAATAGAAAAATAGGAAATAGATAGAGAAGCAGATTATGTAAGAGTTAGAGACATAATATGAATCAGAGTTTTTTGTTAGTTTTTTGAAGCAGAACAATCAATGTAAATGATTTCATGTTATGAATAGAAGTTGATGAAGTTCTGAGTACAATCTTCTGTGTAAATTAGTTGATGCTTGCTAAGGGGTCCCACTTAGTAAGTATCTGTAGGAGAGTAGTTGTTTATCCTTTGTTAATTCAAGTTAGATTTCATTTTAGAAAGTTTCAGCACAAGCTCAGTCTTATACTGTTCCTGCAGCATCGGGAATCCATCCATGTGTTTGTTCCTGCAGCATAAGGCCAATTTATAGTTTGTTTTTCAGTTGTAGCTATTATGATTTCTGCTTTGGTTAAATTATGGTTGAGTTAAGAGAACTTTGCATTACCTTCCTGTAGCATAGGTAGAATTTATTTTCAAGTATTTATTTTCAATAGGTTGTGACTAAAACTGGTTGTTAGTGCACATATAGTGCTGCTCCATTTAAAGTATACATTCCCTAGTTTGACAAGTAAATGAACGACCACGAAGAGATATTAGTCACCTACTGGAATGTCCAATTCCCAAGATAGGTTTTGCCGTGATTTTCATATCCTTTTGTGGGCGCGACCATTTTTGGCGCCGTTGTCGGGGATGGTGTCAATCTAAGAACCTGCTATAGTCATTGTTAGCAGTAGTTTAGTCAGTTGTTCAAGTATTTTCAAACTCTTTTAAAATACCATCCATTTTTGTTGCATGCATAGAAGAAGAGACGCTTAGGGAAGATTTCTCCCTAACCTGCCATCCATTGCTAAGAAAATTGAACCATCTTATAGCCTATTTGAGGATGAAGGAGACTTAGATATTGACCCATTTGCTGAAGATTTGTGTGTTGACTTGCTATTCGGCCTAGTTGATGAAGAACCTGAAGAAAATCCATTTGCTTTTATACTTGATCAAGTGAACATGGCACGTAATCCACCTAATCGACCTCCTATTTTTGAATTCCCCATTGTTGCTCAACAAGACAATGACAACCTTAAGAATATTCCTTCTTCATTACTTCCCAAGTTCTATGGCTTAGTTACAGAAGACCCAGAGACCTTCTTATTCGAGTTTGATATCCTCTGTTGCAGTTATGACTACACTTCAAATGCTCACAAACTGAAATTGTTTCCTGCTACCTTGAAGGAGGGAGCTCTCAGATGGTTCATGAGTTTGGGAAGGGGTGTTGTTGATAGTTGGGCAGCCATGCAAACAAAATTTCTTGAGAAATACAAGGAATATTGTAAGAGTGGTAGTAAAGGTGATGATATATTCAGAATTCAACAGAAAGAGGATGAAAGTCTGGAGGATTATATATCAAGATTCATGTTTTCTCTAAAAAAGAATTCAGACCATATTCTTAATGAAGAATCTCATAAATTACTTTTTCTAAGGGGAATCAATGATACTTGTATAGATTCCTTGGACCTGATGGGAGGCAGAGATATCACCCAAGCATCTTGGGATGATATCAAGAAGATATGTCTTAATTACTCCCGAGCAAATGTGAAGAAGGGTAGAGGTCATCAAGCTACAGTGGGAAAGTCTTCTTCTAGTGGAGTCTCCCAGATGGAGATCACAAATTTGCTGTCTGATTTCAAGTAGGACATCATAAAAAACATGGCTACATAGTTGGATACCATGCAAGCTCGCAAAAAACATGCAGAGGCTGAGGAAATCCTAACTGAGTTCTGTCCACATTTTAGATAGAAGAAACATGACTGCAAATGCAAGATGGTGGCCAACATGGAGGCTAAACAGTTACCTACTAATTTTAAGATGATAGAAAGTGATGATGACCAAGTCTTCTTTGTTGCACAAAGGATACCATGGGCTCCAAGACAAGGTATGTCTCAAGATCCTTTGACTTTTGGTAATCCTTACTCTAATTATAATAACCAATGACAACCTACATATGGCCCATCTCCACCTTGGAATGCTCCTCAACCATACTGGCCTAACTATCAGAGCTCTCAATGGCAACCCCCTCAAGGAGATTGGAAGCAGCCACAAGGTCAATGGACTCCACCTCCAGGTAACTGGCAGTAGAACCCTCAATGGAGAGGTTCTCAGCAATGGCAGAACCAACCCCCTGGATTCCTGCAGTCTTAGTAGCCACAACCTCCAGCCCTTATGCCTCCTCCTGCAGCACCTGCAGCAAATACTGGCCCTCCAAAACAAACGCCTATGCTTGCTCAACCATTGCCAAATCCTAATAATAAGCCGCAGCAACAAAAGCAACCTATGTATTCTGCAGAAGCCAACTAGTATCTAGTTTATGCCTTGAATATCAATGATATCCATATCAGGTCTAGAACCACTCTCCCTGCTCCACAGCCACCTGTAATTACAGAGATTCCAGACTCTACCACTGAACAACCTACTGATCATGTAGAAGATATACTTGTATCAGCTACTGCCTCTAAGGAACCTATCCTTCAGCCTCAGGCTACACCACCTTTTCCTCAGAGATTGCAAATTACTGCACCCAAGACTATCGAAGAGCCTACCTTTGATACTTTGGATCAGTTAAAGAGTGTACAAGTTCAAATTCCTCTTTTTCAAGCTAGTAAAGATGTTCCAATTTATGGAAAAGCCATTAAAGAGGTATGTTTAAAGAAACAAGGAAGAAAGAAAAAGGATCCCTAAACTATCCATGTTCTAGGACAGTTAGCCGATATTATGTTGGGGAAGGTTGTCATTCTAAAATATATTGATCCTGGAAGTCCTGTAGTAAAAATAAATATCAATGGTCAAGTAGTAAGAAATATTTTGGTTGACCTTGGTGCAGCCATTAATGTGATGACCAAGCACACTATGGAGTGTTTGAATATCCCAAACATTCGGTCTACACCGACTGTCCTGCAGCTTGCTGATAGTTCTACGGTTACACCTGATGGAGTGATAGAAGATGTCATTGTCACCCTTGAATCTTGGGAATAACCTGTTGATTTCACCATATTGTCCACTAAGGCAACCTTAGGAGGATATCCTATTATCCTAGGCAGACCCTGGTTAGCTACAGCTGATTCCCTCATAGGATGTCATTCAGGAGACATGACAATTTTTGATGGTCAGTCAAGAAAGAAATTGGCTTTATACCCACCTGCACAACCTCTACCAGATTTGTCTCAACCAATTTGGCTAGATCTAGGAGAGGAAACTGAAGAAGTCAATTCATTAGCTCAGTTAATGATGCTACAAACTGATCCATTTTCCCAGCTTCAGAGTGAAGATAACCTACTTCTACACATTTTACAGTTTAGTTCTGGTTTGAATAGCCCATCTGTTTTGGATAGTCGTTCTCAGCAATTTTTCCTATAGCAACTGAATCCTGAGAGCCATCATGATTTGCTATTATGTGATATACAGGCACCATCTTTATTAGCAACCTTAATAAATGATCTCACCAAACAGATAGAAGTATCTCCAGGCCACTGTCTGCATATTAATAATAAGTTGTCTCTGTCTCAACAAACTGCCCTAGCCACAATGCTACAAGCCCACCACAGAGCTTTTGCATGGGACTATGGGGATATGAAGGGTTTAGACCCAAAACTCTGTACACATCGCATATATTAACAGTGACTCTAGACCTATCAAGCAGCCTCAAAGAAGAATTAATCTAGCTTTGAGATAAATTGTTAAAGAAGAATTGTAGAAAATGTTAACAGCTGGCTTTATCTACCCAATCTCTGATAGTTAGTGGGTTTCCCCATTGGTCATTATTCTTAAAAAAGGAGGAAAATGGAGGGTATGTGTAGATTATAGAGAACTCAACTTGGCAACAAAGAAAAATTACTTTCCTCTTCCATTCATTGATCAAGTTCTAGATAATTTAGTTGGGAAAAAGTACTTCTCATTCTTAGATGGCTTTAGTGGGTACAATCAAATCAAGATTGCTACTGAGGATCAAGAAAAGACTACTTTTACATGCCCTTAGGGAACGTTTGCCTATTCAGTTTTGCCTTTTGGTCTCTGTAATGCTCCTGCAACTTTCCAAAGGGCAGTCATAAGTATCTTCTTAGACATCTCATATGATTGCCTGGAAATATACATAGATGACTTTATTGTTTATGGTACGACATTTGAGGAAGCTCAAGCCAACTTGAAGAAAGTACTACAAAGATGTGAAGATCACAACCTATCATTGAATAGTCAAAAGTGCTTCATGATGATGTAGGAGGGAATAGTGCTTGGTCACTATATTTCTGCTACAGGAATTCAGGTTGATCCTACTAAGATTGAGGTCATCTCTAAGCTACCCTCTCCTGCTAAGTAGAAAGAAGTAAGGAGCTTTCTAGGCTATGCTAGATACTACAGAAGATTCATCAAGGACTTCAGCCAAATAGCAAGCCCCTTATATAGTCTGTTGAAGAAAGATGCAGATTTTTCTTGGACAGAGGAATGTGAAAAAGAATTCCTTGATTTAAAAGTTTCCCTTACATAGGCACCTATTCTGAAAGGACCTGATTGGTTACTTCCATTTCATATTCATACTGATGCATCGTATTATGCCATTGGAACAGTGTTAGGGCAGAAGGATGGTTCAACAGAACATGCACTCTACGACATAAGCAAAAATATGCAAGGGGCTAAATTAAATTACGCTGTTACAGAAAAAGAAATGTTGGCAATCATCTACACCCTCAATAAATTCAGATATTACATCACCAGTTATCAGATATTTGTCCATACTGATCATACAGCAATCCGGTATCTCATGAACAAAGCCTCAATATCTGGGAGACTGGCAAGATGGTTATTGCTGATGCAAGAATTTGACATTACAATTGTGGACAAGCCAGGTAAATCCAACGTGGTTGTTGATTTCCTTTCTAGAATTCAATGGCAAGATGACTCTGCACTTATTGAAGACTCCTTTCCTAACGAGCACTTGTTTGCAATCAAGGTTATTCACCCATGGTATGCTGATATAGCAAATTATTTGGCCACAGAAAGAACTCCTCCTCAATTCTCCCCTAAGGAAAAGAGATTATTGGTAGAGAAAAACTTTAACTTTTCTTGGATTGCAGATTGCATGTTTTATACAGGGCCAGATCAAGTTATGAGGAGATGTGTACAAGAGGAGGACACTCATGATATACTGCATGCAAGCCATGATGAGCCGTGTGGTGGACATTTTGCTTCCAAAAGGACAGCAATGAAAATTTTAAATACTGGTTACTATTGGCCAACTTTGCATAGAAATGCAGCCAAATATACCAGGAGATGTGACATATGCCAAAGGATGGGAAGACCAACTCGATCTGATGAGATGCCTCTATTTCCACAAGTTGTAGTTACACCCTTCGACAAATAGGGATTGGATTTTGTAGGACCAATTGATCCACCTTCCAATGGTAAGTCCTACATCCTTGTATGCACAGATTGTGTCACAAAATGGGTAGAGGCTAAACCTATGAAACATGCTAGGGATAATAAAGTGGCTAAATTCCTCTATGAGGAAATATTTACTAGGTTTGGTGTCCCAAGGGAAATAGTGACAGATCAAGGAGCACAATTTACTTCTACACTTATCACAGCTTTAGTCAATGAATACAATATAAGGCATAGGAAATCAACTCCTTATCACCCCTAGGCCAATGGCCAGGTTGAGGTCACTAATAGGGACATAGAGGCCATTTTGACTAAAACTATAGATTTGCATAGGAAGGACTGGGCCACAAGGTTACCAGAAGCTATATGGGCCTACCGTACTACATGGAAGACTGCTACAGGATATACACCTTTTGAAATGGTGTATGGTAAAACAACTGTGATGCCAATATAATTTGAACATAAGACTCTAAGAACAGCATTAGAGATGGACATGGATTTAACAAATGCACAAAAGGACATAATCATGCAGCTCAATGCTCTAGATGAGCTCCGAAAGAATGCCCTGCAGCACACTGAGATAATACAAAATTAGATAATAAGGTGGCATGATAAATACATTAAGGAAAAGAAATTCAAAGTAGGAGATTGGGCTCTACTTTATGACTCATGATATAAGGACAATCCAAGAAAAATTACAAACCAGATGGTTGGGCCCATATGAAATTGAGAATATATTTGCTAATGGTTCAGTTCAACTTGTTACAATTGATCCTGTTAGATTCAAGCTGTTAGTTAATGGACACCACCTCCGGTTGTACCATAAACCAGTCTCAAAAGAAGAATTCATGCAGCAGTTCGTTCAGGATCCTACCACTAATCTTCCTGTAGCCAAAGGCTTTAACCTTTCTCCTGTAGCTTCACCGTAATTTTATCATGCATGCTCATAATAAAGGTTTCCTTTTTAAGGAAACCCTTTTTTCTTCATTCCCACTAGTCGCCACATTTCACTTCCTTATCTTTCGTCCCATCCATCCATGCCATTCATTCATCTTGCCCGCCCATGTCACCCATCCACCTCATTCATCTGCACCACCCTTAATTATGATTTCATTCCCAACTGTCATCTCATGCCGCAGTCGTCATCTTTCTTAGCACGTACAAGCATTTATTGAAAGGTACGCAATATATTTTGTTGTCATATCATTGATTTATTTCATTTTATTCATTTACTGCTATGTCTATATCAGTCATTATTACCTGATCTCCGTCTATTCTTTAGTACATGTGTGGACACATGTCATACTTTAAGTAGGGGGTGGGATAATTCACTTTTAAAACTTGTCCTTACGCCACTATCACAACTACTTAGATAATCTTTCTTTAATATTTTTTGGTACTTTCCAAATATGATCGCATGTTTTTCATTGCATATTTTTCATTGTAAATCACAATTAAAACTGCTTGTTTAAGTAGTTCATTTTTGGAAAAGAAGGGAAAAGTGACGGCGGGACAGAAAGAACCAGAACAGAAAGGGAAATTTTTGGATTTTCAGAAAAGAGTTGAGTTCTGCTAAGGAAAAACTATGAATATGGGTGGTCAACTGGTAAGATATGAGCCTGTAGCTCATGAGTTATTAATGCAAAATTCTGAAACGGTCCAAGTATTCAACCTCTGTGGTTGGTTGAATTACTTTTTGAGTTTAGATACTTTCAATGAGGAGGCTGCAGGCAAATTTTTAAGAACCCTTTCTGAAGGAGAGGCTACAGTATGGGGTCTAACAGTAGCTATAACTAAAGAAAGAATTGCAGAGGTAACCGGGCTTCCAGCCGTAGGAGAGAATTTTTCTTTTGATGATGTCTCTGCAAGGGCAGAATTTACAATACCCACTGATGGACCCTTGGAAGTCTCTAAGCAGGGATGCAAGCGATTGTCGTTGCCTCCTCCATATCTAGAATATGTTGCTTTCATAATCAAGTATTTAACATGTGAAGGTCATTTTTCTTACCTGCATTCTTACCATTTCAAATTGCTGAGTCATATGAGGCTTAGGTTAGTTGTTAATGTCCTGAACTTTTTGTTAAAATTTCTAGAACAATGTGCCCATGGAACCCAGCAGGGGAAGGATAACTCTATTGCCCACCATGGCCTTATAAAACTGTTGATAGAACGCTCTTTGAGAGATGTATCACCTCTTTCCTGGCAAGAATTTATTGCCCAAAAGAACCTGCAACTTCCAGAACCCCCTAGGGCACTTACCCCACGGCCTCAGAAAAAGAAAGAGGAAATAGCGTCTACCAGTAGGAGAACAAGGCAAGGGTCATCTGCTCCTGTAGCACCTAGTCCTACAGCTCTCACACCAGAGTCCTCTGCCTGGGTGCAAACTAGGTCTGCCAGTACGAGAGAAAAAGGAAAAATAAAGGTAGGAGAGTCATCTGGGGTGGAACAAACCCCAGAATCTGGCCCTCTTTCTCAGAAAAGGCAACACTCTTCTCCTATAGCATCTTCCCCTACAGCAATTTCTCCTATAGCAACACCTGTTGCCATCACCAGTTCACCATCATCCTTTGATAAGGCAGAACCCTCTAGGAAATTCAGAAAGAGGAAAGCCACGAGAGCACCTCCGGTAGCCGCAACATTGCCAAGAAGAGTTTCCACAAGAAAACAATGTAAAGTCTCCCCTGCTTCACCTCAACCTGAAGTTATTATAATTTCAGAAGAATCTGTAGAGTCTGAATATGATGTTTCTCAAAATGTGTCTGAGAGTGCTACACAGAGTCTATTTGTTATCCCCGAAGAAGAACAAATTGAGACAAGGGAAGTTGAGCATAATGAAAGGGGGATACCAAGTCTCGATGACTTGGCTGCTGCGACTATGCAGATCTCGAAGGAAGCACAGTCTTCTCCACTGCAGCAATAGGAATTCATCCTGTAGCAAGAGGAGGAACAGACTAAACAATTGGAAGTGGCCAATGAAGCTTCATTTCCCCCTACAACTTGTCAAGCCATTGTTGTCTACAAAAAGACATTTTTGATTGAATTTTTGGAATATTTCAAAGCTACATGGAGACCGGTTACATTGCAAACCCTGAGTTTCTGCCACCTAGCCAAGACTGAAATGCAACAAAGTCTTTGGGAGGAAGAAAAGAAGAAACTGAAAAGGGAAATCGAAAGGCAGAAACAGGAAATTCAAGAGTTAAAGGAGAAAATAGACGAAATGTTGAAGGTAACTGGTCAGATTATGGAATGCAGACCACCACCCAGAGTTTATGCTCTATGCCTCGAGGAACAATTTTTGTGGTTCCAACTAATGAGAATTTCTAGAAATCTCGATCCTATTATTCACACTGCTAAAGAATTCTACGATGCATACCAGGCAGCTCCTAATTGGCTAAGGAATTCTTTGTGCGAATTTTATCTACATGGCTTTATAATTCCATCTAAAATAGAGTGGAATCCCCTTTTGTACATTGGCGACATCCATTTGAGATCACTTATGTCTTGGGTGGCCAACGAAGCAAATTATGGCAGGCAATGGGAAGCATATGAAGAAGCCGAAAGGAATGAGCCTGTTCCATTGCGCCCTGAGAGTTCAGACCCCTATACAATGTTGAAAACTTGGCTTACTATGGCATATGGCTTTAATAATGATACAATCAGGATGAAAATATTTGATCTCAGAAAATAGGTATATGATGAGTTTCAAGAACAGACATACTCGTTTTGGAAGCTGTCATACTCCAGAATTGAGAAGAGGTGGGAGAGATTAACTATTGGGTTAAGAAGGTCTGAGCCTCACAGTCCCCTGAATTTTACGGCAGCTCTCAAAAGATCAAGCAGATACATATAATTGGGCCTTCAAAAGAGGTTTGAATTGTGGTTGCCCTTGACATTTAGACCTCCTATGCTAATGTGGCCTTTTTATCCCTACCAAGCTACAAATATTAATGAAGATACAGAAGCTCGTAGGTATGAAAGGTGGCAGAGTTTCAGAGGTTTTTATTACAAATTTGGAACTCCATTTCAGGGTCATGCCTCAACCACTGATTTCAGAGAGACCACCAGAAATTTTAATGCTGGAGGACCAGCATTGGGTTAAGTAGGGGGCAAATGATGAGCCCAAAATATGCTCATAATTTGGATATCATGGTGTACTTTTAATACCTTTACTTTTGTTGTTCATGGTTGTTTAACTCTTTAGAAACCTTTTATTGGGGGATATCCTGTAGCAATACACTTTCATGTTCCTGCAGCCTATCATGTTGACATGTCTATATTTATTACCTTGTTTGACTCCCCAAATGACTAGTATAACGCATGTAGTTTTTGAATGATGAAATAGATTTAAATATGTGATTAATGAATGGATATTGTGTATGTGCCATGTGTCTTTTCTTTCGCATCTGTTACCTTGTGTTTTGTAGGTTTTTGAAGAAAGTATGATCGAGTCAAGCACAGCTGATCTCGGCCTTGCAATAAAGTCCATTTCTTGCATGACTTCGAGGAAGCTCTGGCAAAGACTCTTTGACCAAAACTGTTGGGATGGATTTTTAATGTTAGTTAATCTGGAAAGAGTGGAGTGCTAGATTCTCTCTAGATCGGGTTGAATGGATAAACTCATTTATGAAGTTTGTTCCTCAATTTTGAGATACATTTTACATCCATGTCTTTCTCTGTTAGGGTTAGTTAGTTAGTTGTTTTTCTGTTTTAAATAAGTGTTCCTCCTGCGCGGGTGAACAAGGAAAGAGAACAGAAAAATAGGAAATAGATAGAGAAGTAGATTATGTAAGAGTTAGAGACATAATATGAATCAAAGTTTTTTGTTAGTTTTCTGAAGCAAAACAATCAATGTAAATGATTTATGAATAGAAGTTGATGAAGTTCTGAGTACAATCTTCTGTGTAAATTAGTTGATGCTTGCTAAGGGGGCCCACTTAGTAAGTATCTGTAGGAGAGTAGTTGTTTATCCTTTGTTAATTCAAGTTAGATTTCATTTTAGAAAGTTTCAGCACAAGCTCAGTCTTATACTGTTCCTGCAGCATTGGGAATCCATCCTTGTGTTTGTTCCTGTAGCATAAGGCCAGTTTATAGTTTGTTTCTCAGTTGTAGCTATTATGATTTCTGGTTTGGTTAAATTATGGCAGAGTTAAGAGAAATTTGCATTACCTTCTTGTAGCATAGGTAGAATTTATTTCCAAATATTTATTTTCAATAGGTTGTGACTGAAACTGGTTCTTAGTGCACATATAGTGCTGCTCCATTTAAAGTATACATTCCCTGGTTTGACAAGTAAATGAATGACCACGAAGAGATATTAGTCACCTACTAGAATGTCCAATTCCCAAGATAGGTTTTGCCGTGATTTTCATATCCTTTTGTGGGCGCTACCATTGGTTTCATCTCATACTTGCTCTATCATGTCTTCTCACAAGTATTGACTCCATTGCCCAAATGAGTAGGCACTAGTCTTGATGGTGAAATATCAACAACATGATCAAACTTCAAATATGTGTTTCTTATTTCTTCCTTGGTATTGTAGGGTGTAGTTTAAGGTTTTGTGCATGCTCTTATGATTCAAAAATATAAATAATATAATACTTTTAGCATAATAAAATGCTAGATAATCATGGTTGTATTCCCACATATTTCACATGTGTATGCAAAGCATAAGGGGACTCACATTGAGTAATCTAAATTATTTTTTATATTTTGGTGCATGTGCAAGGATGTTATTTTTAATTGATGAAGGTCTTTTAGGTCTAGTTACAATCAATATTGGCATGGACTTAATGTTAGATTTAGGGGTTCATAATATATGTGAATGGTTAGAGAGGGCCTAACTTGTGTTTTAATATTTCTCTATAATTATCTTATTAATGGCCTTAGACAATGCCCTTCTTGGCCTAGAAGAGCCTAAAGAAGAGATTAAACACTCTTATGTGTTGTCCCATTGTTGCCACTATTTGATCATAAGTGTAGTCCATACCCTAAGCTAACCTTCCTTGGGATTAAGTAATGGCATTGTTCTTAGGATTTATAGAGCTACATCTTTAGGAATTGATAAATAGTGTCATTACTAGGGTTTGATTCTTGAGCCACAAATTTTATATTATGTGTGGTCCTTAGTTGGGTCAGTTTGGTTTGTGGGTGAGGTTAACAACTTGTCAACTTACATCAATGAATGTAATCATTATTGGGGAGATCATTTCTATTTTTTGAAACTTTTTTCTAATATGTTAAGAACTTGATAAATTGATTTTAATTATATCACTTTGTTGTGTCTTATTAACTATTAAATTACACCAATAAATGACATTATTGGTAGATATTTGAATCTTGAATTCCATATTATATAACTTTACAACTTAGTCAAAGAACTTGTGTATAGCCATTTATTTTGTTCATGTGTAGTATTAGAAACCCATCAACTTGAAACAAAAAATGGCATAATTATCAGGGACACAAACCTTTCTTTTCCTTCTTGTGTCATATATGCGATGACCTAAAGATGAAGCTTTGATTTAAGGTTTTCCTATTTGGAGAGATGGTAACTCTATTTTCCTAAATTAAATGCTTATCATACTACAAGTTAAGTTTGATGTTACATTTCATATGAACAACAAATGGTGTGAAGGAATAAGATTTTTTTCTTCTTCTCTCTTTATAGGTTTTGTCCCTTCCTTGAAAAAATCGGGAATGCATATGATTAAAAACTCAATTTCCAACATGGTGTAAGTTTGTATGAAGCATGGGTTTGTGCTATGAATATTATTATAGGCTCCTTTCCTCATGTGCTTCATCTTGTGCTCCTTTTACTAAGTATAATAATGAGTGTGAAGTTGAAGAATGTTATAATGAAGTCTTATTATGTTTTACAACATGTTATGAAACCTTCTCTTATTCCCATAAAAATATTGAGGCATATAAATAAGAGATTTCTAATCTTAAGAACAATATTAAGACTCTTGAGCATGGTATCTTATAATATAAAGAATAAATTGATGCCTTAAAGATCCAAAGTGTAACTAAGCTAGTTGTGTCCACTCTTGAACTTAATAAACTTATGCTATAAATTTATTTGTTGGAGACGGGTATTTTATAGTTCAAGGTTCAATATTTTGTCCCCCATATGAAATGTGTTAAACCTTCCAATGTAACCCTCAAGTTGCTAATAATTATAAATAATTATACTTGTCTTGGATATTAAACTATCTTAACGAGATGTGCTAGGAGAGGTTTCCAATTAAATATTCAAGTTTGATGTGTGTGATACAACACAAGGAGAGGCATATGTACATGTGTTTGTTCCTTTAATGAGTAATTTTGAAATTATACATGTGTTTGTTCCTTCAATGAGTAAGTTTGAAATGAAACATGAGAATGTGTGGGTCAATTTTTTTGTTAAATGATTATGTGGGTATGCAAGAGAATGGTTGGATACTTTTCCCAATAATTAGTTTTATTGTTAGGATGACACGACTAGAGCTTTAAATGGTCAATTTACAAAATTTTTTAACCTTGATTTTACTTTTCAAGAACTTGCAAGCATTAAAATATGGTAGGGGGAATCAATATCTAGTTTTAATCATAAGTTTGTATGCATTCTTTCTAAAATCCTTGAGGAAAAGAGGCTTGAGATATTAATGTGTGTGGACTTATTTTGTGAGGCCCTTGAGCCTATTTTGAGTTCATCTATAATGGCGATGAAACCTAATTTTTTTAATTTATGTATGAGTGGGTTGGAACTATTGAATAAATCATGCAAGCATCAAAGGTTAAAAATTTGGCACCCTCAAGTGCTAATGTTTATAAGTCAACTATTACAAGTGACCAACTTGAGAGAGTACATGAAGATGTTGATTCTCACAAATATATTGCTATGTATATACATGCTTAGAGGAGGTATCTAGGTAAATATTTTTTCATCCCAAGATGGCTATGATGATGATGTTGTGGATGAAAGTGTTAAACCTAAGGATTAAGAACTTAACTCTTTTCTAAATAAGTCTTAAAGTCTCGTTGTCTTTGTTAATGAGTTATGCAATGTAAATGTGTATCAAGATTTGGATTCAATTATTTTAAAATTTATTATTTATGAATAAGATGATTTTAGCTCTAAAATTTCTTTAGAGCTTAGCATGAGCACATTTCAATGTGGGATTATTTACCATGCAAATGGTTTGATATTTTATACAAAAGGAATGCTCTATGACTAAACATATGTATTTTTCTTGGGACTTGAATAAGAATTTACAAGAAAAATAAGATAAGTATTTTTTAAACCTATTTGCAATAATAATTATTTCAACATATGGCATTGATGAGTATATAGTGGAGAGACAAATAAGAGAATTTGGCTTTTCTCATAAAGTGCCTCCAAATATCAATTTTATACTAATGGTTTGGGTGAGAAGTTGGATCATGTGGATGATTAAATTATGGATGACTATATTATAATTTTTTAGGAAGATGCATGATGACCATTGGTTTTCTAAGGAATCAGTAAATGCACATGTGACTATGACACATTTCATTGTAGTCATAGTCAATTTTCCAATGGTGAGGAAGTAGTGTTACACTTGAGTTGTATGGTTTTACCTTGACCTAAACACATATCTTAGAGAGAGAGAGTTGTAATTTTTAGATGAAATCAAAGATAAATTTGATGTATCTCATTATATGACATGCCTAAACTTGAAAACTTTCATTTTAAACATTCTTGAGTACATTCTTCAAATTAAAGTTCTAATTAGATGTATTTTTGTTTCCCATGTGAATTGGAGGTTTTTATTTTGGTCTTGACTCACGTAAGGTGTTTAGAAAGAGTGATGACATTATAAACATGGATGGTGATGGATTTTATTCACTTTCATAATTTGATAGACTTATTGATTCAATTAATCATAATTTATATGATGTTAATTTTGATGTGCAAGAGATTTTTGGTAATGTGGAGAATCACATGAACCATATTATTTTTATCTATGTTTGCCTTATCATGATAGCCTTTGTGTCTATTCTTAACTTTACATCTTCAACATTCTTGGCTTGCTTGTTCATGGGTGTATCACATTGCCAAGGTGAACAAATGTATCTCAAGATAAAAAATTATATTTTATAGAGGAAAATGACACTTTTTAAGTTTTTCTATGACATTGGGCCATAGATTCTGAATGTAATTGTAGAGAAGGGGGATTCTCTACTCACAAGTTCTCTTCATTCAAAGAGCCTTACGGGGCGAACTACCCTAAACTACCTCAAGGAACAACATCAAGAGTTCTAGAATCAAGAAGAGTGGGTCACGAAGATTTTCTAGACAGACTAACAAGCTCTCAGCCAAAGGACATCAGCGCAGAATATAGATGGCAGTGCAGCGCATTGGCATCTCGTATGGACCAGAAAGTGAGTTTATCATAGGAAATTCCTAAGAAACTGCTAGCAATCTGATTACTAAGAACTTATAGAATGTGATGAAGTAACAAAATGTAATAAAATTGAAATGAATTAAAGTAGAGATGATAAAGATAAGGAGAAGAAAGGAAAGAAGATGCTCACAACCACGCGAGTGATGAAGCCTCCAACTAGTAGATATCTTCAATACCTATGTCTATAAGATCTGGAGAAAGTGTTGGGGTTGTATAGGGGTTTGCCTCAGTCAAACCCCCATTTTGGTGTTCCCACCTCCACGAACAGCCAGATAGAAAGAGAGAGAATGAAGTGTGTGGTGAAAATAAAAACCATTCAGGAGTAGAACCCGCACCACCAAGTATGAGTGATAAAAGAAAACCCCGCTCGAGGAGGAGAACATGTATCACAAAAGAGGTGATAAAAGCAATCCATGCTCAAGGAGGAGAACTTGTATCACAAAGTAAAAATGCAATAGAAAGGAGATATGGAATCCCAAGATGCTCACAAGTATAAGGCAAGGGAGATGGAGTTGCAAGAGCTAAGAGTGTTGCAAAAGGGTGTTGTAAAAGCTTGAGAGAGCTTGAAGCCATTCTAACAAGTTGTATTGAGCTATGCAAGCAAGGGCTAGAGTGTAGAAGGCTAAAGCCAAAGTTGCAGTACTGAAGCAAGAATTAGAAGAGAGTTATAAATGAAGTGAAAATACTACTTTTAAAGAGGGAAAAGGAGCTTCCTAGGTCATTTCAGGGAATCTTGAGTCGTTGCCACTGACCAAAGGAGGTGACAAGTGGAAAACATGCTCGAAAAGGGTCATCTAAGCATTGAAATATTGTAGGACGCTAGCATGGCATGCAGACGTCCACATAGTGTGCTAGTTTTCAAACATGCCACGCTTCAAAACAACGCAACGAGAAAAGCCCAAGGTTCAACGAAAAGCTTACACGCAAGGGTAGCTACTAAAAAGGGGTGTTGGAGCATCCTAAGAGGGAAAAAGGCTGATGTAAGGGCTAAAATGAGCCTACTCAAGATGCTAAGGGAATGGACACTAAAGTGGGTACAAGAATGTATGTGAAATTGCAAGCGGTGCAATTTTACGACTATATATTTTTCCCCCACTTTAGTGGGCATATGAATCTACATTAATATGCACGCTAAAGGAAATCTACCAAACATAAAAACATCATATGCCAAAAGGATACTATAGAGGAAGTAAATAACTCTTCAAACCACAAAAGCATGCCCCCAGGCTGAAGACTTGCAAAACAAATGCATTAGACAAGAAAAAACGTACACCAAACAATAATGTTAGAACATAAAAAGCTAAAGGATTCAAGTCAACATAGTGAAAGAGACCTTGATGTAGAAGGTTGTCTCAGTACCATGCATCATCCCAAAATTAAAAATACTAACACATAGAATAATTATAAGATGAAGAGAGGAATATCATATAAACAGGATGAAGAAGATGCAGATCTTCAATCTAGTATATACAAAAGAGAAGAGAAGAGAATTTAAGAATGTAAGCACCTTACAAACCTGCAGACCTGTAATGAAGCATCCCCCAAGATCTCTCACATGGAGGAAGTCGGGAAAGCACCCTACTAACCTACAGGCCTATAGGGAAGGTGTCCTTCAAGATCTCTCACATGAAGGAAACCAAGAAAAGTGTCTTATAGGCCCGCAAACCCCCAAGATCTCTCACATTGAAGAAGCCGAAAAAGTGCCCTACAGACTCGCAGACCTGTAGGGAAGATGTCCTTCAAGATCTCTTGCATGAAGGATACCCAGAAAAGTGCCTTACAGACCCACAAGCCTACAAGGAGGCATCCCCCAAGATCTCTCACATGAGGGAAACCCAAAGAAAGCGGCCTACAGACCTGCAGACATGTAGGGGAGCGACCCCCAAGATCTTTCACATGGAGGAAGCTCAAAGGAAGCACCCTACAAGTTCTCAAGCCTGCAGGGAGATATCCCCCAAGATCTCTCACATGGAGGAAACCTAAGACAACAGACTCCATAGAGTCACAAAGCGGCTTCATAGGTGCACCTGCAAAGTGACATGTCTACCCATAGATAGAACATGTCTGAAAGTGGCCACATAGGAAAGTAAGCAGACAGTCATGCAGACCGTCAATAGATTGGAAGGATTTCAAAGGGGTCCCTTGGGAACCCTTCAAGAGAAAAAGGGGTCCTCTCAAGGGACACACTATTTGAAAAATGAGGTCTATTCAGGCTTCCCCCAAGCTAGACGCAAATAAATTCATTTGAGATAAATACTTTCAAAGGGGATCCCTCGGGAACCCTTCAAAAGAAAGGGGTCCACTCAAGGGATGCTTTGATTGAAAGACAGAGAGAAGAGAGGGGGTCCTTAAGAAGGACACATCTCTAAACACAAGTCATCACTGCCCCCAAAACACAGGGGAGGAGAACCATGAAAGATACTTAGAACATGTAGGATAGAGGTAGACCTTGATATCACTTGTCATGCAAAGAAAAGGCAGGTGCATCAATAGATAACTAAGTGATGGCACCTGAATCATGAAGTTGTTTTATTTTATCCTTCAAGGCCTTACATTCACTAGTGGAATGCCTAGGAAATCAATGGTATGCACAAAAATATTTTTTTCTCTATCATGTTCATGAGATTTCTTACGTGTAGGAGAAGGAAGATTAATCAAGCAAGCTTTTAGAAGCCACAAAAAAATACGCCCTTGCTCAAATAAAGAATGAGGAGTAGGAAGCAAACCTTTCTCTTGTGGAGAAAAGTTTGACTTCTCACAACAATCATCCTTCTTGACAGGACTTCCAACATTATCCTCTTTAACATAAGTTTGATCATCTTCCCCAGAAGGAGGATCAACACCAAGAACATTACAATTTATGCTCACACTACCCTGCAATACAGAAGAGTAACCATCTTCGATAGTGGGTGTGGATGGTGTTATCAAAAGGTCTAAGTGGATTGGATAGACTTTACATTCTCTAGTAAAGGATTCTGTAAAGTCTAAAGAACCCCAATCATCACCAAGACATGCATTTTTTTGAGAAGAGGAAGGAGTAGACTTAATATTTCTTTCTTCAAAAGAATCTACCTTAGGGACATCTTTCTCAAGAGTATCTTTTGTAGTAGGTGTTGTTGGAGTAAACATCAACACACTAGAAGACACTGAAGGAATAAGAGTAGGCACAACTAGGGCTCGACCAGCAGCTATCATCTCACATAAGTGCATAGCCTCAGGGTCAGCCTTGATTGTGACTACTTTATTGTTAGCAATGAACTTAATAGATTTATGCAAGGTAGACGGGATTGCACCCATAGCATGTGTGATCCAAAGAAAACATGGTCCTAGAAATGAGTAGCAACACAAAACATGTAAGGAACCACCTAAACACCTAACACCTTAAGATTGGGCAAATGATTAGCTTAACAAAACAAAATGGAACATTTTACCTTGTTGAGTTGTTCTTTTGGTTGGCCCTTCAATTGTTGACGTGATATATGCTCCTCTTGATGGAAAAAGATGCAAGTGTGGGATGCAAGATGGATAAGAAATGGATGAGAATGGATGCAAATGTAGATATTTGGCTAAGTATGGCTCAAATGAAAAATTTGCAAGAGTTTGGTTAGCACAATGATCTCCCCCTAAAATGAGAGAAAAAATGAGGTATTTATAGAGAATTTTGAATTGTCTAGAGAAATGGACGGTTGAGATTAAACCAACAAGGCCAAGATGTAGGGCTATGGTGAGTTGAGAACTCACAAGCCCTCACATCTTGACATGTGGCATGTGAAGTGGCTTGAGAAAGATGATGTGGACATGACATGGAGGTACTACATAGTACCTTGGGATTTGGACAAGATCTCCTCATAAAGGAGGTCCTTGTCCACATGTGGGTGATAAGACATGTGAGGAATTAAAAATTCTTCAAATATCCACATGGGAATAAGAGAAAGAATTTAAAATTCTTTGAAATGCATTGGGGGATTAAATGTCAATTAAAAATTCACATGGGGAAAGGGGTGCCTTCTCCAAAATGAGAAAGCATTTAATAGGGTTGACTTAGGACACATTCCATAAATGACATGGAGCTTAGGTTGACCTAATTAAGTGATTAAGGTTGTGCAAGTACCTGATTAGACAAATTAATGACATATTAGAGGCAAGTGAGAGAAGAGGAAAAGTTCACATGTGGCTTGATGTGACAATTCAAAGATCACATGGGGAAGAGAAAAATGAATTTAATATTCCTTGGAAGGATAAAAGGAATTAAAAATTCATTGAGAGGTTGATTAGGCTAGTTAATGAAGGATTAGAGGAGGGTTAGGTGGCTAAGAGAGATTAGAGGCCAACTTGCAAAAGTTGGAGGATGTGACACATCCTAGTCAAGGATTAGGCATGTGCGCATCCCTAATGATGAGATTAGGAGAATAATTAGGATTAAGAAAGGGATGTAACATGTGAGGAATTAAATAAATGTCATATTTATTTAATTCATTTGATGAAAAGGAGGATTAAAGAGATAAGGTATTTATTTATTTATTAAATACCTTTGGGATTTGGCAGAATTAAAGATATTAATTAAATAATAGCGATATTACTTAATTAATGCAAATGAGGGGATGTTTAGATGAAAGGGGATAAATTTGGATAAATTAAGTGTCCAAATTTAGGTGTCTATAGCATGAATCCACAGTCTACCAAGAAGAAGATTATAAGGTAACTTTTCTACCATAACATATACAAGGGTAAGTACGATAACAGGTTCCAACTGCAAAGACAAGACTATCATGCCTAGGACTTGTCAACCAACATTATTGAACCCAGGAATGTCAACAGAAGAAGCATTAATAGAATATGGATCAATATTAATCTTAGGCAATAGATCAATGCTACATACATTAAGCACCGAACCAGCATCAACGAGAGTACATCTAATGCCAATCTTATTAATGTTAACTATAATCATTAAAGGGTCTGCTTGCTTTTGCACTTTCGGAGGTGGGAGTTCTTATAGATAAAATGTAATATTCGGCGAATCCACACGAATATACGTCATCAACGCATTAGCATCTGTCGGCCTAGCGGAAGAAGGCAAAAGGATCTTTTGCAATGCTTCTTGAAGCATACCTTGATAAATCGGAGCAAACTGAAGCAAGTCCCATAGTGAGATCTTAGTCAGAGTAACTTGGAGTTGCTCGACAAGATCGTGATCACTAGGTGCTTTAGTTGTAGGTTTAGGTGCTTAAGGAAGGATTGGTTGTTTATTCATACTATTCTCATAAGTATGGGTTACCACTCTGTAAGAGGGAGCCTTAGAAAGATCAAGAGAGTCACTATCAAATGGAACACCATTAATAGAACAAACCCTTTTAGGAGAAGGACTAGCTAGAGTCACATAAATGATCGGTCTCTTAGGCCTTTGAGGGGTAGCAGAGACATAGACTACATTTACAGAATCATCACAGCTAGTAGAATAATTATTTGAGTGCATATTCTTGACATCGAACCAAATAGGATCAAATGTGGAAGGAGATTTATCATTCACTAATGCATCATCTCTAGAGGAGAGTACATTGGAATAGATAAGAAGTTCATCATTCAAAAATGTGATGTCTCTGTGAGAGAGTGCATCAGAAGGTATATGAGATTCATCATTCACGAATGCATCATTTCTAGAAAAGAGTCATCAAAATGAAGAGTAGATTCAAATGCATCATCTCTAGAAGAGAGTGCATCAGAATAAAGAGAAGGTTCATCATTCACAAATGCATCATCTCTAGAAGAGAGTGCATCAGAATGAAGAGTAGATTCATCATTCACAAATGCATCATCTCGAGAAGAGAGTGCATTGGAATGAAAAGAAGGTAGAGTAATGTTAAGAAAGGTATCAATGATTTCATCTTCTTGTAGCAAAATATCCTCTGAAGTAAGAGTACTTTCGTGAGAAGGATCAAAGATACCAAGTGACATAGGTAAGGCCAAGTCACCATCACATGCATGAAATGGAATATTATTAACATTTTGAACAAATTTAGATACATAACTAATAAAAGAAGATATTAAATCCATTACAATTTTTTTGATATTTTCTATGTTCTAGTAATTAGCATTTTTAGAGGTCTTCGGAGCGGAATTTGAGGTCAGAACTTGCGTCAGTCCCTACAATTCAATAGCCAAAGGCATAGTATTTTAGGGACTGAATTAGTTCTCTAGGAGACATTTCCAACAGTGCAAATGGTTCTGAATTATGAGCACCGAGTCAAAATTTATGACCTTGCCAAGTAGGGGTAAATAAATTCCTAGTTTTTTGAAAAATACCCACTTCACGTCAGGTTCGCCAAAATGTAGAGAAGGGGGATTCGCTACTCACGAATTCTCTTCATTTAGAGAGCCTCACGGGGAGAACTGCCCTAAACTACCTCAAGGAATAGCGACAAGAATTCTAGAATTAGGAAGAGCAGGTCACAAATATTTTTTGGACAGACTGATGAGATCTCGGCCAAATGACGTCAGCATAGAATATGGATGGCAGTACAGCACACTAGCATCTCAAAGGTGCTCTAGTGTCTCGTACAGACTAGAAAGTGAGTTTATCATAGGAAGTACCTAAGCAACTACTAGCAATTCGATTACTAAGAACTTACAGAATGAGATGAAGTAACAAAATGTAATAGAACTGAAATGAAGTAAAGTAGAGATGATAAAGATAAGGAGAAGAAAGGAAAGAAGATGCTCACAATCACGTGAGTGATGAAGCCTCCAGCTATTAGATATCTTCAATACCTATGTCTATAAGATCTGGAGAAAGTGTTAGGGCTGTATAGGGGTTTTCCTTAGTCAAACCCTCGTTTTGGTGTTCCCACCTCCATAGACAGCCAGATAGAGAGAGAGAGAGAGAGAATGAAGCGTGTAGTGAAAGCAAAAACCGCTCAGGAGTAGAACTCGCACCACCAAGTATGAGTGATAAAAGCAAACCCCGCTCGAGGAGGAGAGCCCATATCACAAAAGAGGTGATAAAAGCAATCCTCGCTCAAGGAGGAGAACTCGTATCACAAAGTAAAAATGCAATAGAAAGGAGATATGGAATCCCAAGATGCTCACAAGCATAAGGCAAGGGAGATGGAGTTGCAAGAGCTAAGAGTGTTGCAAAAGGGTGTGTAAAATCTTGAGAGAACTTGAAGCTATTGTAACAAGTTGTATTGAGTTGTGCAAGCAAGGGTTGGAGTGTAGAAGGCTAGAGCCAAAGCTGGAGTAAAGTTGGAATTAGAAGAGAGTTGCAAATGAAGTGAAAAGACTACTTTTAAAGAAGGAAAAGAAGCTTCCTGAGCTGTTTCAAGGAATCTCGAGTCATTACCACCAACCAAAGGAGGTGACAAGTGGAAAACATGGTTGAAAATGATCATCTAAGTGTTGAAATGTCGCAAGACACTAGCACAGCACGCTAGTGTCCTACAATGTCACGCTTCTAAACAACATGAACGGGAAAAGCCCAAGGTTCAATGAAAAGCTGACATGCAAGGGTAGCTACTGAAAAGGGGTGTTGGAGCATCCTGAGAGGTAAAAAGGCTAATGTAAGGGCTAAAATGAGCCTACTCAAGATGCTAAGGGAATGGACACTAAAGCGAGTACAAGAATGCATGTGAAATTGCAGGCAGTGCAATTTTATGACTATACAGTAATGTCTTACATATAATATCTATCTCATGCCACTTGAAACCATATACTATATAGTCATGACTTTGTACTTACAGTCTTTGTCTCCAAGTAATTTATTTTGTGTCTTTTATGTGTGATTAAGTCTTTAGTTTTTGTTTTTTTTCCTATATACATAGCTCTTCCCTTGCTCCTACCTTGCTCTTTTGATCTAAATCTTGGAGACTTATTCTATATTTTTGTTATTCCTACAAAAACACATCCCCAACTAGTGCCAATGTAGGCTTGTCATCCAAAAATGGAAATTTCTTAACTTCTTTGTTTCCCTAGATCTTTATTTGGCCCATCATTAATATTTAATTTGTAAACTCTTTCAATGGGCTCCAATAAACTTATGCCTTATTTTGTGTTGTGTATTTTACCTTTGCTAGGTCCTAAAATTATATCATGGTGTTCAATTTCATGTTTTGGGGGGTCTAGTTTAATTTCACATAGTTTTAAGTTCAAAATTTTAATGGGGTAGAGTTATAGTTTCATTTTGTATTTTAAACATTACATATGTTATGAACAACTAAATGCATCTAACTCTCCACCCAACATAAGACTTTAGAGAAAAAATATTAGCCTTATTGGAGAATTCCAAGATTAGAGAGATCAAATTGATAACCTTCCACAAGTGAAATGATGAACACAATAGGATGTCTATCATATAAATGAAGAGTGTGTAAATACAATGAGAAACCTTACGTATATAGGAAAGGTAGATGAGGTAGGAAGGTAAGACGGAACAACTGACTAACCCTCCAAATGTGCAACACTTGTGAGCTCACTTGACAAGTGTGTGAGAAAGTGGCAAGTATGCATGCAATAGGTGTCTCAAGTGATTATGACACATGTCTCAATGCTATGAAATGAGAAAAAAAACCTAAAATTCCTAATTAAACTTAAGTTAGGTATGAATAGGTCAATCCTAGAAAGGTGATTAGCTAACTAGGTGATTATTGACTCTACTTACACTAACACACCCCCTTAAGTACCACTTAAGGAGTAATGTATGCAAGATAATGAGTCCTGACTACTAGGCCATGTTAGGTACTCATGTACAAATTTCTCTTAAAGTGGAGTAAAGGACAAAAACCTTGTGGGAAATAAAAACCCCTATCCAAAAGATAAATGATGCATTAAAATAACATGTACAAGTGAAAAGGATAGAAGAAGGACTCATGATCTCCCCAAGGAATAATTCTAGCACAAAGTTAAATAAATTTTCTCCCCATAGGAGAAAAAGGAGAGGTCTACCCCCCTAGAAAATCTAAAGTTATGAACTCCATGTGAGGAAATGCTCCCTCCCAAAATTGATAGTAGAAGATAAACCATGCAACCTCCCCTCAAAATGATGCATGTATTGTTGGTAGATGCTCGACACTAGATGTTGAAGACAATCCATGATCGTTGAACAAAATTTATCCCCTTGGGAAGAAACAACACCCAAATGTGTGGAAGATGACCTCCCATTCCAGATAGGAATATGCAATAAGTAAGATGAATGCCTTTGAATTTTTCACATGATCCAAAGACAAATTATGCCTTCAAATGATGATCAATGATCTCCAATCCAATTTTGTTATGTGACTAATGTAGAAAAGCAATTGAGAATCCTATGGGATTGTCAATTGTTGCAGCAAACACTTTCAACAAGGAAACCAATTTCATTAAACCTACTTGCGACCATAGAGAGCTCAATATTAAATATTTTCCAACAACTAAGATGATTAAGAATTGGGAAGAAATGTGATTTTGTTAACAAGTCTTCAATGTTTACAAAAATAACTTCAAAATGAAATAAAACATGCCAAAATATTTCTGCAGGCAAACTTCTTCAATCAAGAACTTCAAATCTGATTACTATGATTTAAATCAATACATACAACAACAAAAAGTAGCCACAATACTCTACTACAACCCTCATGGACATCCCAACCAGCTTGAACATAGGTAATTTTCCCTCAAATTCTTGTGCTTTCTTTCACTTTTCTTCTATTGTGCTCCTTTCCTTAGCTAGGGTGTAGCTTTTTCTCCACTCCCCAATTGCATTTAACTTCCTTTTCCCCTCTTGGGAATTTCCATCCTCCCCCATTAAATTCTCAACCAACAATTTGAATTGTTTTCTAAATTAATTCACTCCATTACCCCCTCCACTAGGTGCCCAAATTCCTCCACTCCTCATTTATTGCAGATTTTTAAATTTCAAGAGGAGTTACAGATACCAAAAATGGCTTCCTTATGCTTGGGCATCAAAAAATTTCCTCCAATTTGGTGAAGCAAAATTTATTTTATGAGCCATAAAACACATGAAAATAAAGCCTTTGGTGCCACCTATCCAATAGGTACTAGAATTAAATTTTTAATACGCTACAAATGTGTGAAAAGTGCCCCAAAATCATGCTTGTAAGACCAAAATTTAAAAAAATCACAACATAATAAAATAAAATAAAATGTAATTCTTTTTGTGTGGTGCAGGATTGCTCATGCACCTAGATGCTCCTACATCAAACACCCAGGGTAAGTGAAATGTTCCATGAGCTAAAATTCATGAACATTTGAAGATCATGTGTTTGTCTTTAATGCATTCTTCTTCCTTATCTACCTATTTCTTCTTCTTCACCCTTCTTTAAAATTTCCTCTCTTCCTTCCTTCATCTTTCCTCTCTTCCAATCTCTCACGAGATTTGACCTACCATAAACTTACCAGCACCACCAAACTCACCTATAGCATCCTCTACAGATTCTACATGCAAATATGTATTATGCATACACCAATTTGCAACTACATCCTCATACAAATCTGCATGTACTACTCCATGAAAATTGGAAAATTCCATCAGCAAACTCTTTTCTTGCTTTGCATCCTCTTCTATTATCACCAAAGAAGATAAAGAATCATCACGACTAAATTTAAAATTAAATTTTACCTCATTCTTGTTCACTGTCCCAACATCCTTTTCCTCGTCCTTTTCTACAACATTCATCTTCTCACCTCCAACGATAAGTTTTGTGAACTCTTCTTCATGTTTGTCCATCAATTCTCTTTCTAAAAACTTATTGATTATTTCCATCTCTTCTTTCAACAAGAAATCATCTTCATCTTCGTCAATCTGTTTGTCAAATTTAAGACTCCAAGTCTTTAGTTTCAACTCCCAAATCCGGTTTTATTTCTTCATTTCCTACAAATAAATCAACATTGAATAAAATGTGATTTTTCATCATTTTCCTCTTTGTTTACACTTGTAGGGGCTACTCTAATATCTTTCTCATCCTCAACTTCTACAACTTCATTATTATTTTCTTTAACTATACCACTCACATTGGTAACAACTCTATTTTGCATAGCCTCTATTTTATACAATCTCAAATGTATGTCTATTATCGTCTCATAAATTTTATTTCTCAAGTATTGCTTCATAGCTATCCACACAACTAGTCTCTTCAAAACAATCTTCATTCTCTTTTTTAAATTTATCTTCATATTCAACAACTATCCTCTACCCAACAAAAGTTTATGGAAGATACACCTATCTTTGTGCACCTTCTACCGAGCCTTAACCTCTATTGGAGAACAATAATAGACACACACTACACACATAGATCTTGATAAAAAATTGCCTCACGTTTGACACTTTGTCTATACACTCAATAACACTACTCTGAAACCATTTAATGTAGGACAACAATCGAGAAACCTATGTGATTGTCAATTGTGCAACAAACACTTTCAACATGGAAACCAATTTCATAAAACCTACTTGCAACCATGGAGAGCTCAATATTAAATATTTTCTAGCAACTAAGGTGATTAAGAATCAAGAACAAATATGATTTTGTTAACAAGTTTTCAATGTTTACAAAAACAACTTCAAAATGAAATAAAACATGCCAAAAGATGTCTAAAGGAAAACTTCTTCAATCATGAACTTCAAATCTGATTACAATGACTTCAATCGACATCTACAACAACAAAAAGTAGTCACAATAATCTGCTACAACCCTCATGGATGTCCCAACCAACTTCACAAGTAATTTTCCCTCAAATTCTTGTGCTTTCTTTCACTTTTCTTTTATTGTTCTCCTTTCCTCAACTAGGGTGTAGCTTTTTCTCCACTCCTTAACTATATTTAACTTTCTCTTTCCCTCGTGGGCATTTCCATCCTTCCCTATTCAATTATTGACCAAAAATTTGAATTGTTTTCTAAATTAACTCATTCCACTACCCCCTCCACTAGGCGCCTAGATTCCTCCACTCCTCATTTATTGTAGATTTTTAAATTTTGAGAGGAGTTATAGATGCCAAAAATGGCCTCCTCATTTCTAGGCGTTAGAATTTTTCCTCCTCCAATTTGGTGAAGCCAAATTCATTTTATGAGCCATAAAACACATGAAAATCAAGCCTTTGGTGTCACCTATCCAATAGATACTAAAATTAAATTTTTAATATGTTGGAAATGTGTGAAAAGTGCCCCAAAACCATTCCTATAAGACCAAAATAAAAAAATTACAACAAAATAAAATGCAATTCTTTTTGTGTGGTGCAAGATTGCTTGTGCACCGAGATGCTCCTGCATCAGTGATAGATGTTGATAAGATGGATTAGGTACCATATGTGATTCAAGAATAGGGACCATAGATGTATGGTGATAATTGGATTGATATGAATTTGGTACTATTGTAGAGGATTTCAACATATATGATGATTTAGTCAAATAGGTCAACTCATGAATATTTTCACAAATTATCACAATAGAAGCTGATGTAGGCAAGGTATGAGCAATATCCAAAGAGGGCAATGGAGATGCAAATTCTTCAAAGCTAACATCATAGAGGAGATGAATGTCCTTAATGGTGTCTTCTAAATTTTCAATCTTGGATTCTACAAAAAAATATACGTTGTTTGGTAGATATACATTCCAATGTGGTGGATCTGGAATGACAATAGCAATGTCTTGATGCAAAGAGTCACTGAAACTCTCGGATGAGTCAATAATGGATATAGATGTAGCAACAAGTGATTCAAGTTTTACAATTTTGAATAAAATTTGGAAGATATGATGTAAAAAATAAGGACAAAATGCATCCCCATGTTGATCACTCCCATAATATGTGCACTTTAGTTTGCAATTTATAGATATGGTCTAATTATTAGAAAATATCAATGTGAAATGTAAGTATACCCCCCAAATGATTATTGATTTGAGCCCCCGAAAATTTGGCACTTTATAATTTAGTGTTTTTACAATACAAATAAGTCCAATGAATTGAACATGAAAAAATATGAACTTCTAAAGAAAAAACACTCAATTTCAAGTTACCAATCAAAAGTTATTACAATATTGCATTTTTGTGTCAACAATAGCTTGGACACTTTTGATCTAGTTTTTGCAAAATATTCTTGCTATATATGCAAAATCTAATAAATACTCATAAATTTTGTGGCACTACAATCAAAACTCAAAAAATGTTTTCTTTTGAACTTGTTGAAGATACAATTTGATTAAAAAACTTCAATTTGTAGGAAAACTGGGTGTTTCATGCTATTTTGACAACATGTTTTACTGCATTCGATTATTATCATAAAAACTAGCAGATATCTAGATAGTTTTTTCATTGGTGTAAACAAAACCCAAGAATTGTTTTTTTGCCCAATGTGTAGAATATGCGAATTTGATGCAAAAAATAAAACATCTTCAACAAAAAAGAGGCTACTAAAATATGCATGCACTAGTGTTTTGAAAGAATAAAGTACTAAAAACAAATAAATGAATACCCAAATTTCAAAATGGCTCTACAACCCTCCGATGATAGGGCTATGTGTGGTAATCACCTTCATGTGGGAAGGAATGTGCTCTCATGACTCTGATACCATGTTGGAGAATGCCAAGATCAAAGAGCTCAAATTTAAAACCTTCCACATGTGAAACAATGAAAACAATAGAATGTCTATCATATAAACAAAGAGTATTATAATGAGAAACCTTGCATATATAAGCAAGGTATGTGAGGTAGGTAGGTAGGACTAAACAATTGACTAACCCTCCAAATGTGCAACACTTGTGAGCTCACTTGACAAGTGTGTGAGCAAGTGGCAAGTATGCATGCAATAGGTGTCTTAAGTGATGAGGACACATGTCTCAATGCCATGAAGTGAGACAAAAGCCTAAATTTTTTAAGTAAACTTAAGCTAGGTTTGAATAGTTCAATCCTAGAAAGGTGATTATCTAACTACTCTTCAAACCCTAATTCATAAAAATCCTTATATAATTAATCTTCCTACACTCACAATTTTCAAACTACAAGGCCACCTTTGAACCCTAAGAGTACACAATGTATATCAAGCTTGGGTTGTGGGGTGTAAGTGAAATTTAGAGTTTACATTTACAAATTATAAATTACACTCTATGCCTTGGGCTCCACATTAGTTAACAAATCTACCTATCCTACTCACAACTTGTAAATTATGAACCCAACCCCTAACCCTGCATTGCTTTTTTTGCCAAACTTGTCTCTCCTTGGTGCATGTTTCAAGTTGCAATCCTATCTCTAAACCCCATAAGTATTATCTTTGATGGACCACAAATTTTCTTGCAATTTTGAACTCCTTGCAAATTTTACATACTAAAAATTATTCTCAACACCCTAGATGTTGTAAATATTTACATGCATATAGTCTTATCCCTTTGTTTAAAACCCCAATCCTCCTATAATCCATAATTTGCACCTTGCATCCAAAACCTTAGAATACTTATGATGACAAAATTTCCCACCCACTTTACATGATACAAGTTTTTCCCCCCCTTTACTTAAAACTCCACGATTCATTTGTTGAACCTATCGCTTTACTTTGCAAGTTTCACTTTTTACTCCCCCTTTTGGATCTTGAAATTCCATCTCTCCCATAGCCTTGTTTTCCCTCCTTGAAGCTTTCAAAGTGTATCCTTACTTTTGAATCCTACATCCCATGCCACTCTTTTATGGACTTGGCACCCTCCTTTGTAACTATAAAACTACTTATGTGCTTCCCAAGACCATAGCTATACAATACTTTTATTTGGTAGGATCAACCCTTGAATTTAGAAATATAAATTGTGCTCATGTCTTGCAACTTTATTGTTAATAAAAAATTCAAAACCTAAATCAAGCACATACTAACAAGCATTTAATGCCTTCTTATGGATGTGACTAGGTTTTGGAGACCTCCAAATCACGTGCAAGTACAAGTGGACCCTTTAGAGGCATGGATTCATGTATAAGATGTAATATTTGATGCAACAAGCATGGGTGACATAAAACATGATGTGATAAGCACACTTCAACCAACAAAGTATGAATTGACCATGTCACATGGAGCTAGATGAAGATTTCTTGTTATTTATGGAGAAAGAAAAAATGTAAGGGGTTGACTATTAGTTGATCTTTTTGAGCCATGTGTTGAGTACACTAAAATATCTTCTAGGGCATCAAATGATGAATTTTTTTATGTGGTAAGAGGTTATAAGTGCTTTTTATGAATTTGAGAATTGTGTAATTGAATGAGAGGGGTACATGGTGATGTCTCCATGATTAGTAGGGGTATTTTAGGAAATTTGAATAAGTTTTCTATGGAGTTCCTCTAACCATATTTTTTCATATTGATTGTATTAGAGGTAGTTAATGGTAAAATATTGTAAAACACTATAAAACATTTGTTATGATCTTCTTTTCAATACAAATGACATGTGTTTTATTGATAAGGATTATTGAAGCATGCCTATTATGTATAATGACTCTTGATCTTATAGTTTGTATGCATACATGCAAAGCTATGTATAGCTTCAACCCATACTTATGCTCTCTTGTCTTCTTGAAGGTATTGAATCTATTTTTTAATGGAGTAGGAATCAATCTTGATGGTGAAATATCAACAACATAGTCAAACTTAAAATATATATTTCTTATATCTTCCATAGTAGTGTAGGAATACTTCAAGGCTTCACATGATCTCATTATCAATAATATAACTTGTGCCATACTTCTATCAAAATCATGCCACTAAAATGTTAGAGAACCATAGTAGTATGCCCACACTTACATGTGTATGCAAATCTAATGGGACTCACATATAGGAATGCATAGCTATTTTTATCCTTCGGTACACATGTAAGGATGTTATTGCTTGCTTGATGAAGGTCTTATAGGAATAGTTGCAATCAAGATTAACATGGAATTTGTGATATATTTAGTGGTTGATAATAAATTGGATATAATTGTTGAGTGTCTAACTTATTTTTAAATATTTCTCTTTAATTGTCTTGTTAATTCCTTTATGGAATACACCCTTAGCCTACTCCATCACCCCAGGTTAACCATCTTCAAGGCTTAGATCATGGCATTCCCTTTAGGATTTGTGGAGCTACAACTCTATTATCCAACACTAGTCACATGGATTTTCATTCCTTGCCACATTCTTGTATCATCATTTTATAACCTATTCATTCTTGAATTCAAATAGAATTAGTATAATTATTTTGCCAAAGTCTATTTTCTTACAATTGATTGTGTTTTAGAGACTAACTCATTTCTTACTACACATAATCTATAAACAATGTCATCTCATCTTAAGAGAGGTTTGTCACCTAGACCATCTAGGATCTATATCAAAATTATTCATACCCTTATATCAAAAAATGTAATTTTGCAAAGGGTGGTTATGTGGAGGAAAATATGAGTCAAGTTGAACTCAAACTTCTTGTAAACAAAATTATCCTAGGAAGTTCATTAAGCTCCAAGAATCCATGTATAATGTGCTTCAAAATTTGTTGAGTTCTAGTCTAATTAAACTCACTCTTTTTCATCATTTCCACCAAACCACTTTCTAACTCATGTATTGATCAAACATTTTCCAATTATCATAAAGTCAAAAGGAATCACACAAAATCATTCTCTTGTTTTAAACATATAAGGTTTAAGATCTTATAGATAACAACATAACTAAAATTATTACGGTTAATAATGATGGAATTACATCAATTGTACCCCCTAATAGTAGAGTATTGATCTATACTGATTCATTTCCAACTATTCATATAAAGTTGAGATCCATGATATAAAAGCTACTTAGGATAATGTGGAACATTAGGATAATTTATTTTTGGGAAATGTTGAGTCTAATGCTAGGTATTCCTCTCCTCCTTTGGATCCACTAATTTCATTCTATGACAAGGAGATCCCAAAACATAACTATTATGGTTTGTTGTACATTTAATCATACATGAGAGAATGGGAAATCAAAGGTGTTTTCATTGATCTAAGTAACCAATACAACATATGATCAAAAGTTTTAATAATCTCTATAGAGGAAAATCAATTATATGCACATTTAGGGGTTTATTTAAATATTACAAATGGAATGATACTTAAGACTTTGGGTTGTGTCATCTTTCCACCTGAATTTGGACCTAAGATAGTATAAGTATCATGCCATGTCACCCTTTCCATAAATTGATTCTATATCTTACTTAGAAGACCACAACTATAACTTTTGAAGGTATTCCTTCAATGGTACAACATTTTATTGAATGAGTTTGTGAAGGAAAAGTTATAAATATATGAAGAGATGGAGGAAAACCAATACAAAAGTTAGAGTCATTTCACTTCAAACACATATATCCCAAATCTAAAATAAAATTCATATGAATAAAAAGAATAAGGCATTCATAAAGCATTTTAAGATATATTTCAAGTGTAAGAAGTTTTAGTGCATCAAAAGAATGTCATTCCACTATAATCATGGTGCAAGTTAAATAAAAAGAACTTAATGTTACACCTATTGAGCTCATATTTTCACCAAGCACAAAAGAATATCACAAGGACAAATGTGATTGATAAGTCAAGTAAAGAAGAGAAACAAAAAAAATAAATATAAGACAAATTGGATGATGACTTTTGGAATAATGATGATATAATGGTTAAGAAGCCTAAGATGGTGGTACCCAAGAAGGCGCCTAAGAAATATAATTTTCAATTCAATTTATGAGCACCATTGCAACATATAGGTCATGCTTCATTTTATTTTATACATTAACCATTTCTTCAATTTTCTATCTCACACTTTAGCCCTTTTTTAATATGCCTACATTGTTGTGCCTATTTATACCCATTTCACCTTACATATTTGTTTCACATATTTGTCCTTCTTAACTTGGGGTTATTATTGATTTTTCATTTTACCTTTACTTATTCTCTTATGCCTTTCTTTCCATAATCCACTTGGGTTTATTATTTGTTCTCTTATTTCTATGCATACATTTTCTTTGCCTTCTTTATGCTTACACTCATGATCCACAACCTTAGGACTCATATTGTTAGTTGTATCATGATTCCCATAGATTACTTATTTATTTCATATTGTTATATCATGCTTACTAGATCTTACATATTTTTCATACTTTCACACATCATGATATACATTGATCTCACATTAACATATCATGTTTATTAGAGCTTGTACTTTGGTCCTACATGATTCCTAGATCTTGATACATTAAGTGTATATAGACACTTATTACTCCCTAAAGTTACTTGTTGCATTTATATTTCCATACCATGCTTCCAAAGCTTTACTTCTCGAAAATGTATTGTTATATTCCACTTCCAAGGTCATATTTTACTTTGGGAATACACCATACCTTCCCTCATGATCGACTGAGCTTATTTCCAACATATTTAGACTTGGGGGCATTATGATTCTCCATACATATTATGCTTTCATTGCCATATCCTTACATTTGAGGGCATCATGTCATTCCCCTCATACCTTATGTGATCTTATTGCAACTTGTTTAACATTTTCATCATGGGGCATAATGTTTTACCCCTATTTTATGTATCACACTTTATGTTTTCCCCCTTTTCTTTAGCTTAGTGCTCTCCTTTCTATTATATTTCAAGGAATCATGCTTCCCTCTTTACACACTATGCCTAAATTATTGCTATATATTGGGGACTTGCCCCATCAATTTGATTTTATATCTATTTGTGGACCCTTGCCCCTTGCCCCTTTCATAGTTTTATGCCTTCTATCTTGTCCCCTTATTAGCATTTTTGATCTCGTACTTCTATTTCCATTACCACTAGGGACACATTTCCTTACTAACTTTTGTGTGCTCTTATTTTTGGATGCCACATTGAGGCACATGCACCTATTTTATACCTTTGGTACTTACTCTTGTATTTTTTTCCATTGATGGTTGCATCACCATTCAATTTCCCCTATTGGGGGCAGCCCCACCTTACCTTTGTTGATGATATTTGACCAATCCGCATGCTTCCATGACACATTCTTTATACTTATTCCTTAAGATGCGTATATGATTACATGATTGCATACTTATATGTGCTTACATGATTATATGTTTAAATGCTTATATTACATGTCATTTTCATAAATTATTTTTTCCTCTTTCAATAATTCCTTATATCATATGAATACCACCAATTATTGATGTGAATATCTCACCACTAATGTTCCTAGGTTTAGATATACAAATAGATAACCAATCTTATAAAGATTCATTTTATGAAGAACATATATATAGAAGGTAAACCCACATGATTGTATACTTGTAGGGTCCATTACTTTATATGGATCCCATGTTGATATCTTTTGAGTGTCTGAATATTTAATTTGTATGCATATTTGTGAGTGCTACATACTTTAAGATGCACAATCATTTTTGGATTCACATGCAAATCAAAGTGGGGACTAAATGTAATGGTGAAATTTACATGTCCATGATATTTCCCATTTAATTTTATGCTTATTTTGAGGTAATGTCTTAATACATGTACACGATAACAAATGATAGGATTTTGTGCAATATTGGGTTCATTCCCATAGCTTTGTATCCATTTACACACACACACATGTATCTCTATATATTGATCCAAACCCTATCCATTTACATATGCACTTTTATACATTCGCCTTATCCACTCATTTATCACACACATCTATGCACCTACCTCCATTTAGTTATTTTTCACCTAAATTTGACTATTATGCGTTTTGGTACAAGTTTTTGATTGCAAGGCAACCTGAATGGGTGGTGTAGTTGGTTAAGGGCTTTAGGTTTGTCCCATGTAGGTCCCAAAATCGATTCTCTCTGCTTGGATTTACTTGGTGATTGGTCGATTTGGCCTCAATTTGTCACCCTAAGAAGTTATAGGGGGCTTGCCTTATCAAATATTTGAGTCTCGGGTCATTGAGCTAACTTCCCAATTTCTTTTGGTTAAAAAAAAAGGTTTGTGAATGCAAGGAAACCTTGTAGTCTTGAACTTGTCCCCTTTTATGTTTAAATTCAAAATTTAAATTTGGTTGACATGCCCCATTCACTCTCCTACTTTGACTTGACTAAACACACATTTGACACAATTGGATGTTAAGTGCTAGTATTTAAAGACATTTAATACATTCATTCTAACAATCCAAGAATCTTCTAACCACGTATTTATCATTCTAGAATATTGGAATAATCAATAGTGATATAGCTCAATTTGATGCAATAAAAATAGTATACACCTAAAATTGGTCTAGATAACTAATTAATTAAATACAAATTATTTAATTAATTGATCTTTATTTCATCTACTTATAAATAAATTCTAAATTTATTTATATAGTTCATTTTCTAATTCTTCTATCTTAAATCATATTCTTCTAATCTTAATTAAATAAACAAATTTAAATAGTTTGTTTCATTTAATTAACTTTCCTCTTATTAAATTTAAATGCTAAATTTGAATTTAGTCACATGTCTACAACTTTTTCCTCCTTCCACTTCATCATGTGTCTCAACAAATTGAATATGTCAAATATTTAATTTAGCATTATCCTCAACAAATTTCCAAACAACTTTGGGACACTTGGCTCTCTTCTTCCATTTATTCTTCCTAACACTTGGCTGATTGTTTTACTAAAGGAAACACTCTCCTTGATTCTCTCCAACCTCTTCATCCTCTACTGTTCATCTCTCCAAATTAAATCTAGACCGTTGGTTCCTGCCACCTCAGAATATGCCTTGAAAAATCTATAAATACAACCTCATTCTACAACAAAAGGATCCCAATATTGAGCAATCTTACTATGCAGAATTTTCACTAGAGCATTTGTGAGCATTTAACATTTGAGCATTTAGCATTTTTAGCATTTAGAATCATTTACCATAATCATGGCTTGGTTGTTAGCTGCATCTTAGTTCCTATAGTTTCATCACATCATTATCATAGCATAACCTTCATTTACATACAACAACATTAGCATCATTATCATATCACTCATCAATCATATAGTTTATCAATCATGTAGAAAGGTTTATTGCATTTTCTAGCATCTCATTCTTTAGGTTGTCATTCTAAAGGTCATAGTGCACAAACAATCTGAGAGTCATTATGATTTAATGAATCCTTGGAGATAGAGAACAATGAGACGACTTTAGAGAGTTTATTTTGTTTTAATTTGATTAGATTGTTATTCGAATTCTCTAATATAATGTTTCATTGATGTGTTGTCTAGCTTTAATTTGTTTGTTCACATATTTCATACACACAAAAATAAATAAATAATATGCATATTTAGGCACTTCCTACTATTTTTTATATTGTTTCATTTTTAGGGATTGATCTAAATGAAAGCTTTTTCAAACCTAACGAGAATCCTTTAAGGTATCATTATTAATTTTTAGCTATCAGCTAAATTAGTAAAGTTTTATTTGGCAGTTATTAAACTGGGGTGAGAAATTTTTTTTGACATTTGAGCAAATTAGATAAGAAAACTAGACATTCAAAGATTTATCAAGTACAGGTACATGTTTCATGGCTAGTTCATTATGTTCAACATTTTAACATGTGGTGTAAAATGGGCTCCCACAAGGGTTGAGCCCAGCATGCTACCTTCTCAGATTCAAAAAATGCAATGAATAGTGGTCACATGTTTCAATAATATCTTGAAAACTATGATCTGAGTTTTCATAATTTTTGGATATAAATTATAAAACAATGAGGTGAAAAAACCCTTTAAATTTCTCATTGACCCAGTTCGTATTTTTTGAGAAATCTTCACCACTTCTAAAAAAAAGACAAATCCACCCTTTTAGGAGGATTGTAAGATTCAAAAGGAAGTTCTACATTAGTTTTGAGGTCCCACATGGGTTGACCATCACTCAAGAGGAGTTTTGGACACTTAATCACTCAGTTTGCTCTAGTTTTGAGGCTTTTTTTTGCATGTTTTTCAAACTTGCACGACCAAAGATGATCCATCATGCATATTGGTGGAGTTGAGAGTTAAGTCTCAATATTATCATTTAATTCTAAAGTGAAAAACACTTACCTTGTACTTTTTGCATGATTTTAAATAAGACAAAATATGTAATTAAATATTAAAAGTAATATTTTATTACCTTAATATTTATCATGCAATGTAAAAAAAAGAGAGCTCACTGATAAATATTAAAATCATCATATTGATTATCTTTAATATTTAATTGAATAGTCCATTTTTCCTAAAATCATGTAAAGAAAAAATGGAGAAAATGGTGAAACATAATAGCAGTTTCACATCAGCTTTGTAGTTTAGATATTTTGACTTCGGTTATTTCCTCTTGGCTTTTGGAAGCCCTTTATTGTATATACGAAAAAGACTTAGTCTTTTTTCCAGAGTTCTTGATGATTTTTCCTTTACATTTCTACAAAGAAGAGATTGATTTTGTAACTCATATTTTTCACAGTATTTCATACATCAGCTTTTCAGGTAACTTAGTATTGTTATTTGTAGAAGTTACTTCAAAATATTCATTTAAATTTAGTGTTCACCTTTTCAATTTATGATGTTTTGTTTCTTCTAAATGATTTGATGCAAATTTATTGTGTTTTTAATTTGAAACCTTTAAATTTATGTCTCATTTGCTAGATGCATGTACATAAAAAACAATTTCTTCATAGGTCATAGATAGTGTTAAGTTTATCTCTTCTTTTAGGTTGTGAAACTCAGTTTTCCTTCATAAAGAAAGATTAAACAAACATTTTTGTGAAATATTTATGTGATAAAGGTGCTCAAATTGAATTGTGTCAACAAACTTCTGAGAGTATTAGTTGTGAAACAACCTACATAGTAGTCATTATTTAGGTGCATCATCGCAGTTTAAATTTTAGTTTATGCATTCAATTCAAGCCTTCTTCCTTTTTCCATCCAAGTCAAATTTAGTTATTATAAAATCATAAAGGAAGTCAGCCTATAATCTGGAGGTTAACTTTCAACATAGGGTACCCACAACCTAAAAATTTTCCCATATTACACAGGATTGCAAAGCATCTCTACTTTCTCACACGGGTGCACTCCTGTTGATAACAGTTTTTGGCACACCCGATAGGATTCTGAAACATATTTCAGAGAAATAATTTAAATTACAAGTTTTTTTGGTATATACAGCGGCGTATTTTTCCTTTCAAAAGTTACAATTTATACCTAGCGACTCCAAGCACAATCTATTGGTTTCAAGCAGACAAAGTGTTGGTTTTTATGAAAAGAGCATATTCTCACCTCCATTTCATGAAATTCCTGCCTATCCACATCCATATTAGGCCAATTATACTGTTGGTTTTATCCCAAATAGCCATGCAACAACAAATAACCAGCATGTTTATTATGCTTACCACCCACCCACCCCTGCTCAACCTTCATATCAACATTTATATGTCCAAAATCAGCTCCAAGAGGTTGATAATATGAAGAATAAAATGAATAACACTAAGGATATATTGTTAGACATTGCAAAGAAGATAGAAGAGTTCAGGAGACAACAAGAGTTGATATGTAGCAATAAGAGTTAGATTATTAGGCATATCTTCATGAGCAGGGGTTAGAGACACAAAGAATATTGTTTGAAGAATAGCTCGAGAATTAGCTACAAAAGATGCAAAAATGAGGCTAAAAATTTCCAAACAAGAGGTTTTCAAGGTTAAAATTCTAAGTTTCAGTCAAGATGAGTCTCCTATGTCTTCCAATTTTGAAATTCCAAGTTTGAGGAGTTTCTCTTCATTTCAAGAGCCTGTTATTGAGCAAAAAATAGCCCATCTCTTAGTTTTTCAAACCCATTTTTTGGAGAAGGTATTCCTACATTCAAAACACTATGCTTCATACAAGAGGAATTTATTCTTGAGCAAGTTCATCCTATAATCCTTCAGGAGCAGTCTTTCCCCAAACTTGTGTAGTCTTAAGAACCTAAACAAAATCAGACTTCTTGTTTAGACACAATCATTCTATCCATAGAAGAGTCCATTGATATCTTGATTTCTCAAGATAATCAGGTTGTAGATCAAGAAATTGAGGAGGTTGTAGTTGAAAATCAACAAGTTTTAGATCAAGAAAAGGTTGGTGTTTCTTATGATCTAACTGATATAATTAATGAACTTCCATGCTTCGTTGATAATGACCAAGATGAGTCTCATATCACAACAGTATTAGCCTCAAATCAACAAGAAGAAGGTAAAAAAAGGTGATGTTATAACCCCTCAACAAGGCTGCAATAAGGTAATAAACAATCCTCTTCCACAACAAAACAATAATTAGAATGAAAAAGACTCATTTTGGGATGAACTTGAGGTATTTGTGTCAAGTTTAGACTCTAGACAATCATCTTTTGAAGAGAAAAAGGTGAGACAACATGATGAAGGAAAACAATTAGACAAGGTGTGGATCCAAGAAAAGACAAATAAAAATAGTCGTGTAGAGCAAGAAAAACAACAAATCATAGATTTTGAAGGTATGATCTTTGAAGACCATCATGAAAAAGAGTTAGAGCATACTTTCTATGATAAGGTTGATCATGATATAGACTTATTCTCAAGCATCATTGAAGTTTTTTGCTCTAACATTGTTGACAACTTAGCACCTTTCAAGACAAAGGATTGTGATCAACATAATCAAGCGACCAAAGAGGTTGTGGTTGAAGAGACAACACATGAGGAAAAAACTAATAAAAAGAGTCTTCAGTTTAGCATCTCAATAGGATGCCTAATCAAGCATCTCTCCATAACAGAGTCCAAACATGAGATTGAGATTAAAGGACAACAGGGCCAACTTTCTCATTCACTCCAAACCAATAGTTTGGTTGATCAAAATCAGAGGGTGAGTGAGTTTTTTTACATTCTTCATGAAGAATTGCAACAGTTTATTGAATATCTTCTTTTTCTTCATCTAGTTTTAGCTGTTCATAAACATGTAAATCAACGTTTTTTGTTGAGAAGGGGAAGCTACTTTAACCAAACAGTAAATGGATTTGTTTGAGACTTTTACGGTTGTTTGGTTAGTGTAGGGTAGGGTAGTTTTCAAGCTAATAAGTGCTTTGAGCACACTTCATTTCAGTATTGTTTTATTTTTCAATAAAATGTAGATGCTGCATGGTTTTTTGGCTCTGTCTTAAACAGAGTTATGCTAGTTTCTTTCAATTTTGTTTACTGCTGAAAGGTTTCTACAGCTGAGTTACAAAGGTTTTTGAGTAAGAAAAAGACAAAAAGATGGACTCCATGCCCAATGGATAAGTAAGACAATTGATCTTATTTGTTTAGCAGGAAAACACCCCAAAGAGGTCGCCAAAAATGTTACTAATTTTTAGCTACCAACTAAATTAGTGAAGTTTTATTTGATAGTTATTTAACTGGGGTGAGAATTTTTTTTGAAATTTGAACAAATCAAATAAGAAAACTAGACATTCAAAGATTTATCAGGTACAAGTACATATTTCATGGCTAGTTCATCATGTTCAACATTTTAACATGTGGTGTAAAATGGGCTCCCACAAGGGTTGAGCCCAACATGTTGTCTTCTCATATTCAAAAAATGCAACAAATAGTGGTCGCATGTTTCAATCATATCTTGAAAACTACGATATAAGTTTTCATGATTTTTAGATATAAATTATAAAACAATGAGGCAAAAAAACCCTTTAAATTTCTCACTGACCTAGTTCATATTTTTTGAGAAATCTTCACTACTTCTAAGGAAAAAAACAAATCCACCTTTTTAGGAGGATTCTAAGGCTCAAAGGGTAGTTCTACATTAGTTTTGAGGTCCCACATGGGTTGACCATCACTCAAGAGGAGTTTTGGACACTTAATCATTCAGTTTGCTCCAATTTTGAGGCTTTTTTTGCATGCTTTTCAAACTTGCACGACCAAAGATGATTTATCATGCATATTGGTGGAGTTGAGAGTTAAGTCTCAATATTATCATTTAATTCTAAAGTGAAAAACACTTAACTTGTATTTTTTGCATGATTTTAGATAAGACAAAATACATAATTAAATATTAAAAGTAATATTTTATTACCTTAATATTTATCATGCAATGTAAAAAAAAAGAAGGGCTCACATGATAAATATTAAAATAATTATATTGATTATCTTTAATATTTAATCGAATAGTCCCTTTCTCCCAAAACCATGCAAAGAAAAAATGGAGCAAATGGTGGAACATAACTGCAGTTTCACATTAGCTTTGTAGTTCAGATATTTTGACTTTGGTTATTTCGTCTTGGCTTTTTTAAGCCCTTTATTATATATAGGAAAAAGACTTAGTCTTTTTTCCGAAGTTCTTGATGATTTTTCCTTTGCATTTCTGCAAAGAAGAGATTGATTTTGTAACTCATATTTTTCACAGTATTTCATACAACAGCTTTTCAGGTTACTTAGTATTGTTATTTGCAAAAGTTCCTTCAAAATATTCATTTGAATTCAGTGTTCACCTCTTCAATTTCTGGTGTTTTGTTTCTTCTAAATGATTTGATGCAAATTTATTGTGTTTTAAATCTAAAACCTTTAAATTTATGTCTCATTTTCTAGATGCATGTACACAAAAAAATAATTTCTTCATAGGTCATAGATTGTGTTAAGTTTATCTCTTCTCTTAGGTTGTGAAACTCAGTTTTCCTTCATAAAAAAAGATTAAACAAACCTTTTTGTGAAATATTTATGTGATAAAGGTGTTCAAATTGAACTATGTTAATAGACTTCTAAAAGTATTAGTTGTGAAACAACCTGCATAGTAGTCATCATTTAGGTGCATCATCAAGGTTTAAATTTTAGTTTATGCATTCAATTGAAGCCTTTTTCACTTTTCCATCCAAGTCAAAGTTAGTTATTAGAAAATCATAAAAGAATTCGACCTATAATCCAGAGGTTAACTTTCAACATAGGGTACCCACAACCTGAAAGTTTTCCCATGTTACATAGGATTGCAAAGCATCTCTACTTTCGCACACGGGTGCACTCTTGTTGATAACATGTATATTTACATATCATTAGCCCTTCAATACTCAAATAAAATAAAGCAAAAGACCACATATCAAGTGAAGATACAAAAAAAAATACTATAGATTACCAAGACAAATTCAAAGCACACATACATATGAACATGATGACAAATTTGTCCCAAATGTGCAACTTAAGGTGTGGTCCCATAAGGAAGGCTTCAAGATCTATTTTGAAGGGGTAGGGGGTCTCATGAAGCAAATCAACAATAACAACCCTTATTTTTTAGTTTAAAAATTTAAGCAAGTGCAAATGGGGCTAGCCATAAATTACCCCACCAACTTAGACTTTTTTTTTCCCAATCATATGAAGTTTTTAAATTCTGACTCATTAATTTTTTATTTTATTTTATATTTATTAGTACTTGTCCTAGGCAATACTATTTGCAATGAGTTGGTTTTTTCTTACTTAACTAGTTATTAGTAAGTCACTTTTCAACCAATCAAAAACAAAAAATTTATTTGAAATAAAATAAAATTCAATTTTATAAATTAAACTTGTAAAATATTTAATTTTATAAATTATAAAAAATATTTATTGTGATTATGATTGGCTAAAATGTTTTGTGTGTTATTGACGGATTTTTAGGAAAAGTGAAAGTGAACTATTATTTTGCCTACTTTTTAGAAAATTAACTATATCTTGCCTATTTTTTAGAAAATTGAACTATTATTTTGCCTATTTTTAATTTCTCAATTTTCTCCATAATTCTTCTCCCAATACATTTTAATAAATAAATAAAAGTATGTATTTAAAGTTTTAATTATTGTCAATGGATTTTTTATTTATTTTTATGTAATTTTTTTTTTAAATTTATTATTTTTGATAATTAAATATTACATGTTTAATTTTATTTTGTTGTGTTTTAAATTTTTATGTATATTCATAATATTCTATATTCAAATATCTTTCTATAGATTCTATTATACATATTATTTAACAAAATAATTATATAAATTTTATGTTTAAATAATTATTATTTAATTCTTTTTATAGTTATATTATATAATCATTTCATTTTATTTAATATAGATTTTTTTTAAAATATATATTTAAATTTATATTATCTAATCAATAAATATTATTTAATACAATATAATAAATTTATATTATATTATACATAGTTACATAATTATTAGATAAATTTTATATTTATATAATTATATTTTTTCCTTCTAATTATATTATACTATCATTTGATTTTTTATTTATTTAGTTTGATATTTATAATTTTAATATATAATTATTTTTATACAAGATTATTGATTTTTTTTTTTGATACGCAAGGTAGGGATTTATATTAATTATTATAAAATTTACATTCGTCTGCATAGCAGGAAATAACAGTCTTCCATGAAATCTAAGCCTATCGGCTAAACCTTCCAACCCAGGAGCAAGCTACGACCGGTTCTAAATTTGCAGTCCCGCTGCATGGCTTCAAAAAACCATCTACTATTATGATTTTAAACACAAAATTAAAACCAGAGGTTGAGCCTCACACGACCGGTACCGAATTTGCAGTTCCATTGCATAACTTCTAAAAACCATCTAGTATTATGATTAAACACAAAAAATTAAAACACGGAGGCCGAGCCTCATAGAAAGCCATTTAATTCTACAAACAGGGTGAAGTCTTCCACCCATTCCATCCCCTCTATCACGAGCCTTAGCTTCCTTTTCAGGAATTCGACTGCCATGGCCGATATGACGTTGTCTCTCGCAAATTCCTTTCTTTCCAGATGACCTTTGCCTAATATCATTTTGACTGCTAACATTGTCAAGGGATCATCCTCGAGTAGGAATCTCTTTAGCCTTTGATTAGTAATCTCTTGAAATGCTATTTGTCTCTCTGTTGCCACCAAGGAGACTGGAGTATCAACATCGAAACTTTCCAGCCCCTCCTCTAATATGGAGATAATGAATTTCGATTTGCTCATCCTCACCCTTTGCAACCCTCTAGTCGACAATTCCCTGCACAAAGACAAAAAACAAACCAAATTTCAAAAACCATACTGTGAGAATGACTTCATCCATTCACTTTTAAAAGGACTGTATGCTGTAAGGCTGAGCCTCTGTGCATGAATCTGAAATAATGGCGAAGCAAGGCACTCCGTCCTTGCAATGAAATTGTCCTACGACCTTCATCCTTCATTCGACTAGCTCCTCGTGAGGAGTGAATTCAGCCACTCGGCCCATATGCTTAAGCTTTCATGATGGTCGTACCCTACATGTCGAGCTGATTATGCTTGGATTCTTGTGTCATTAACTTCTCCTTACGTCGCCGAGGTCTCCCCTAATTTGGTGGACTGCTAAACTTTGGTTATTTTCCTTCCTCATCCCTCCACCATTTTGGAGAGGGCTTGGAGTGATCTGGCCTTGCCACTGAGCAACCACCTTTCGCAACAAGATTATTGATTTTTATATAATATAATTAAGATAAGATTAATAATTATTAATATTAATGTAAATGCATGTAAGTATCTTTTATTCCATTAAATTAGAATATAAGCATGCATTATCCTACAATTTAAATTATAATAATTATGTCGAAGGTGTGTCCTATTTAAGAATGTCAAGCTAACTATTGAAATCAATGGTCAAGAGATGATTATAATCAATGCAATACGGTTAAATCAATCTCGCTTGTTCAATGTTTATCAGTGTAATTAATAAATACATTATGTCTTTGCGGGTGTATCACTTTCATATCATACGAGTGTTGCTTATACGAAGGATTCAATAGATCTTCTCGTGGGGATTGAAAAACAATATATCACATTTATGGTATTTTAAAATCAATCTATGTTCTCAAAGACAATACTTTAACTGTCAGTCTTTATTTCTGACAAAATACTTATGTTTGGAATGGGAATTTTAGGGACTTTGGGAAAGCTTGTGGGTAGAGTATGCACTTGGGTTATGTGATATCTCTGGAGAAAGATAGTTGATGGTTTTTATGGGGTAGAAATGGCTTCCTTTTCTGGGTTCTAGAAAATGTCATTGCGCACCAATCAAGCCATACAAAGTTTTTATTAGCCACCATGGACCCGACACCACAAACATCCTTGTGAGCTTCATCTATCATACTATCTCTGAGAGAGGAGTGAATGTGTTAATCAATAGAGAGAAATTTGTTCCTAGAAAGGAGCTACCCTCTACAATACTCGAAGCAATCTCCACTTCTCCAGTTTAGATAGTCATTTTGTCCTCCAATGGTAGGCAATGAATGGAAGACAGAGGAATGCATAGAAAATCCTCCCTGCATGTGCCAAAATGAGAGCTTTGGAATAGGGTATGGACATCGATCAAAGAATCATGGAACAAGGATTTTTTCAAATTCTCTCTACCTGTGCAAAAATGGGGGCTTTGGAATAGGGTATGGACATCCATCAAAGCATAGAGGAATTTTTTCAGATGTAGTTGCAACTGCCTTGGTGTTTGAAAAGATGCCTCAAAGAGATGTGGTCTCATGGACTACAATGATAGTGATTGTAGAATATGCACAAAATGGATTTGCTAAAAGGGCTTTAGAAATTTCCAAGCAAATGCAATTGTTAAGTTTAAAGCCAAATTCCACAACCTTTGCTAGCATCCTCCCTGCCCATGCCAAAATGGGAGCTTCAGAATAGTATGAACATCTATCGAAGGGTAAAGGATAAATGAACTTAGATATTATACGCGCAACTACCCTAGTAGACATGCATGATTACTTACATCCTTTTGAATAGTAAAATTTGGTAAAATTAGCAATAATGTATTACAATCAAACACAAAAAATAAGTTTTTTTGTTTTCTCACTTGAAAATACTTGAGTTGTTATTTTTAGCATGATATTGCAATAAACATGGGTAGTACCACTCAAAAGTTGTTTTCCAAAACATAAGAAACCTAATAATAATGTTGGCTAACAAAGAAATTGGGAGAAGTTTGTTTTACCTATCATAGTTGGAAATGATTTGGTAGGCACGTATGCAAAATGTGGAAGTATAGAAAAGGAACGTGAATAGTTTGAAAGAATGCCTCAAAGAGAGGTTATCTCATGAAATGCAATGATTGCAAGAAATGCACAAAACATATTTTTTAAAAAAGCTTTAGAAACTTTCAAGCAAACGCAACTAGCAGGTGTAAAGCCAAACTCCACAACTTTTGTCAGCATTCTCCATGCCTGTGCCAAAATAGGAGCATTGCAACAAGATATGGACATCCATCAAACCATAAAGAGTAGAGAAATTTTATCGGATGTTACAGTTGCAACTGCCCTGGTGGACATGTATGCATACTGTGTTAGCATAGAAAAGGCACATGGACTATTTGACAAAATGCCCAAAGAGATGTCATCTCATGGAATGCAATGATTGCAAGAAATGTACAACATGGATTTTGTAAGGATGATCTCAAAATCTTTGAATTAATGAAGCACTTTGGAACATGTCCTGACATTGCCCTTGTCATTACAAATATCTCTAATCTAAATTCTCTGGACTTGGATACAAATTCTCTATCTTGTTCCCTTCAGTAATAATCTCACAGGAAGCATTCCTTTAGCTTGGGGAAATTATCTGGTCTGAAGTATTTGGACTTGGGCAATAACATATAGTGTATCCCTTTTGATTATTTTATAGGGCATAATATCCAATATAATCATGCCAAACCTACACTCCCAATTTCTATTAACAAATCACAAAAGTCACACAGATTATACAAGTCATCACATGCAACTAGATGTCTTTGTTTTCATGGAATGGGATGGAAAAGTATTAAAACTCATTAGAAATCAATAGGAAATCAAACACAATAATAGGTAGAATCAACTTTGTTTAAACCATTGTTCTCACAAAATGCCTCACCAATAAGTAGGACCACAAAATGGAATTAAAAAAAAAGGTATTTAAAATGTTTAACAGAATGCCTCAAACAAATGTTGCCTCATGACCTGTCATAATTGTTAATTTTTTTTTAAAAACTTCCAAGAAAATGAAATTCATAGGTCTAAAGCCAAATCTCATAAATTTTCTCACCATTCTACTCATGTGCAAAAAATGGGAGCTTTGGAATAGGGTATGGACATTTATGGAAGAATAAAGTACATTTTTTTACAACTAGACATTATGTTGTCCTTGTTTCTTACTTTTGTTTAGGGTATGTGTAAGCTCAAATAGTTTGGTTTTAGCAAGTCATTGCATGAGAGATTTGTGTTGTATGTTGGTGTGTTGTGTGGTTTGAATAATTTTTGCCTCTTTATTTGAACTCCTGTTGGCTGGTGTTGTTGACGCCATAACATTTAATAGTTAAATTAATCAAAGTTGCCAAATATTTAGACTACAAACCCATAAAGACAAACTTAACAAGGGGATGTTATAATGACAAAATAGCGATGCCAAACAAAATGAACCTATACATGTAGATATTAATGGTAAAGGAGCTTGATTATTTTCCTTATTCAAAGGTTTAGTTTCAATCTTGTAAATGGATGCATATTAAATTTTTCATTGAGACCTTCATTACACAAACACACAAACACTCCATGTTTCTCCTTCCCCATCTCTCTCTTTATCTCTATCTCATCATACACACACACTCCCAATTTCTCCCTCCATATCTCTATCTCTCTATCTCTCCCCCTCTCTCTCTCTTATTCACTCCCTCTCCCTCCATCTATCCTACTCAATATATCCCTCTCTCTACCTCTATCTATCACTTGGTCTCTCTCTCTCTTTCTCTCTCTATATATATATATATATCCATCTCCCTCCTCTCTCTCTTTCTTATTCACTCCATCTCCCCCTCCATCTCTCCTACTCAATATATATATATATATATATATATATATATCCATCTCATTCCTCTCTATCTCTTTCTATCCATATCTTTCTCTAGTTGTATCTCCTTATCTCCCTATATATATATATATATATCTCTATCTCTTTCCCTATCCCTCTCTATCTCTTTATATCACCCTCTATCTATATCTCTCCTTCTCTCTCCGTCTCTCCCCCCCCCTCCACGCCCCCCTCCACCTATCTCACTCCCTCTCTCCCCTCTTGTCTCTCTCCCTCCCCTACCTTGTTGGGCCCAGTTTGTCGTTGTGGACCAAAAGATCGATCTATCAATGCCCGATACAAACAGTAGAGACATACCCCTCTCTCGTCTATCTCTTTATCTCTCCTTCTTATCTCCATACCCATCATCTTCTCCATCTCCATCTCCATCTCTATCACTATCTTCCTCTCTATCTCTATCCCCTAGCTCTATCTCCTTATCCCTCTCTCTATCTCTCTCTTCCCCTTATCTCTCCCTCTTTTGATCCATATCCCTCCCTCTTTCTATCCCTATCCATCTCTCTCCCTCCCTCTCTCCATATTGTAAACATAACATGAGCCTATTGGTAATGGAGACTAACTATATTCTCAGTTTAAATTTTTTATTTCACTCATGTTTAGATCCATATAAGTGGATGCATACTTGATTTGAAGCTATCACTTCTCCATTGAGACCTTTTTTGCACAAACAACATCATTTGATAAATTGTCTACTAATTGACCTCATATACTACACAAATTTATGCAAAAAAAAAAAAAAAAACTACTTTTTTTCTAAATGACCTTCCACACCTCTTCGGCATACCCATTGCACACCAAGGTGCCATTGCTAGTTCATATATTATTTACATAATTTTAATAAAAAATAACATTAATGTGACATTTTTAATTGATTAGCCTAGGAACATTATTTTCCGTTTCACTATCACAATTTCTGTTTTATTATGGGAAACGATTGTTTCCGCTCCGCTAGGGTTTTTTAAACCCTCGGAATTAAAAAGAGTTTTGTTAAACCCTGGAATAAAAATTACAAGAAGTTTCAAGTTGTCAGACTCGTCTGCGAGGCATTTTGTCAAACACTCTGCTGTAATTCCAATCCAGGCATGAAGATGACGGAGAAAAGAATCCACAAGTTCATACAACTCCTCGCGAATCAGCTGCACAAACAATTTTCGCTTTCAGACGAAGAGAATGACCGTCTGTCGTCCTCAACAGCACTAAAAAACTCGCTAAATTCTTCGATTCAAGGCCTCCCTGAATCCTCCCTTAAAAGAGTTCTTCTACAAAATGAAGACCATCTTCTAGAACTTCTTTGCCAAGCTCTTCAGGAACAAAAAACAACCAAAAGATTTTTACTACGGTCTAGAAAAGAGCGCATAAATGCAGTCAGAAACGAGGTGGATGCCTTTCTCAGAAACTTCTGCGACGGAACACTAGATGCCTCAAATAATTACCGTCAAAATTTTTCACGAATGTTGCTGGAGGAGTCTGAAGATCCGCCTCTGGAGCTTCTATGGTGTCTTTCCGCTGTCAAGTCCATGCAGGAAAACTGCCAAACAAAGGAATTGGTTTCCAACGGAGATAATTCTAGGGTTTTTCTGTCTGAGAGTTCATACTCTGGGGGTTTGGCGCCTGACAATGCGAATTCCAGGGCGTTGGCAGCCGACAGAGCTAATTCTAGGGTTTCTGTTGCAAAAGCTTTGTTTCAGTGCTTGGTAGCCTGTACAGTGGGACACAACTACAGTGCTTCGATTTCAATAGCCGCACTTGCTCCGACTATTGTCGTGTTGGTAGATGCTGTTGCTAAATTGGCGATAAGTCTTGCCTTGAAAACTTTGAACAAGGCTTCTCTGAAATCTTTGAAGAATATTGTCGGCCAAATTGCGGGTTACATCGCTGTTTGTGGAAACAAGAGGGAAGAATCTGGTGTTGAACTAAGTTTGGCGAGAGCTTTGCCGTGCTTCGGCGCTTTGCTCAACTGTATTGATGTTTGGGATCGTGATAAGGGTTTGAAGTGTTCTATTGAGAAGGGTTTGGGGGATTTTTTCCCTTGTAGTTCGGCTTGTGTGCATACAGCCTTGTTACAAGAGAACTGTAGTATGGATTATTTGGCCAGTGTGGTTATTTTGGAGGCATGTCTGTTGCAGCTTGTTTTGGAGGTCATTGATCGGCGAAGGATGAGGAAGGAAGGTAGTCGCCGCACAGGCAGAGATGTAGATTTGCGGCAGAATTTGAGGGTTTTGGCTGTCAATTTCATTGGCACAGCAAAAAATATCAGATTTTTTGGTAAGCAGTTTTGCTTTATTTTGCAGCTTATCTTTTTGAATCGATCTTGGGTGAGATTATGGATGGCTGTTTAGATCATAATTGTGGATTAGCTTGGGCCACAAGTCAATATTTAAACTGATACACCCTTCGTTACACCATGTCTAGTTGAGTTATATTTTGCATAATTGTAGTAAGGCAAGGATGGGATTCGTGACACGGTCGCTGTCTTGTAATTGCTTGTAGTTCCATCACACCACAACATCTAAGACTTTTGCTGCTAGTCATTAATTTTATCAGAATTAACATTTTGGAGACTTGGGAACATAACGGAGGCATATACAGAGACATCTTCGCGTTGAAGGTGACATTTTTCCAAGTCACTCCATATCATACAGTCTCTTTACATAAACAGAAGTCAACTGTTAATTTTTTGGTTTGGAAAAGGCCAAAGTGGTCTCCAATGCTTCTATTTAACCCTATAGACTAATCCCTATGCCTCAATTTCATCAGTATACTTTTGAAATTTGTTTCTTAAGCTGTGTAGTCACTATATCAACATTTTTTTTCTTTCTGAAATCTACACATATTATAATATCATTTAATTCTGGTGTCTCCCAGCTTCATTGTACCCATTTTCTTTTTCCAGCGGCATCCAAATCTCAGGACTAGCCTCCTGATGACCTTGGGGAATTTCTGAGGTTGACATATACAGAACTAGAGATTACAGAGGAGGATGAGGTGTAAATTGAAAACCATGGCAGGTAACTTACAACAACATAATGTAAAACTAAGAAATGATTATGCCTCATGACAATTACAGGATTTTGGATTAAAAGAAAAAAAGGAAGTGAGGCAAGTTTACAAGATGAAACCTCCATAATTTTGAAAGGTACAAGGGAAGAAAATACCAAGTCAAATTCACTGTTTCACAATCCAAACAGATTCTTGGTCCTGTATCAGTAGTGGCAAGACAAGTTCTCTATTTTGAAATTTTCTAGCAGTTTTGTTTTCTGCCTTATGTGCCCAATTGTTTCTTTTTATGACTCAAATAGGAAGTGGATTGACGGTAGTAAGGACATCATGAAGAGATGTTGAAATAAGGGGGAATGCTTCAGGGGATAGGAAGAAAATCTTGGGGAAAAGAAGAGCTTTGAATAAAAGGTTTTTGGTTTTGTCTTGCTTTCATATTTGCTTTATGAATCGAGGAATCATGAATGCTATTTGAAGTCGTGGTTTGCATTTCCCAGTTTTCATTTGTTAGTGTTAGCATAGTGCATTTTGAGTTTGAGTGGTTGAATTTGATCAGAATTGCATTCTACTGTACCATATGGCTTCACATCCATGTAAATCAGCACACGATATTTCAGATTTGCTTTTTGTGCCTTAGATCCCCTTTTTAACCCATGTCCAAGAAATTAAGAATAATAAAACTGTACAACTATGACATACCACTTTTTGATGTTGAATTTCGATAGACACATGGTTTCATCCCTTCACCTTAATTTGGCTATAGTTTTGAATTGCCCAAGCAAAAGCCCTTATGTCATTGTGCGAAGAGAGGTAGAGGTTTAATTGTGAACATATGGGGAAAATGTTGAACTAGTTATTATTGCAGCTTTGAGAGTTGTAAAATTGCCTGACATTTTCAGGATCATGCTAGTTTCATGGCTGATGGTGCTTGGTACAGTTGATCCACAGCACAAGTTTGAGGATATGGGACAATCAACAAAGATCTTGCTTGAAGGCACATGATAAGCAAGCACTTATAGTTGGATAATAATTGGTTTAGAAGAATTGGGAGCATGATCTTTCACATATTGAAAATAAAACTTCTATTTTTCATAACTTTTAGTAGCAGATAGGCAGTTACTATCAAAATTAGTAGCTGGTGATCCTTCATTCTGTATTTTTCAAAGTATATTTAATTTAGCTAGAGAAAATGGGAGGAGGTTTATCTGTATTTTTAGCAATGTAATTTAATGGCAGAGGAGTGTGAGAAGAGTATAAGCATTCTGGGATTGTGTAAAAGTTAGGTTTGTGAAAATTATTGGTGTAAAATTACACCTCTCTCTACTCTTATTTATCATTAAGGGGTAAACGCTTTTGACCCGGAGCTATGAACCGTTGAGGCCACAAACAGGGGACCTCATATCCAATTTAAACATTCAACAATTACACCCCAGTGGGGTTTGAACCTTGATGGCAAGAACAACACCACAACAACTTAACCATCATACCATGCCACTATTGGTACGCCTCTCTCTACTCTTAAAATACATGGAGGAGATTTATTATTTTTTAGTTGAAGCATGCATGATACTGTGCAGAATAAGGTGCCTTTCACATATTTACTTGTGTATGTAGAAGAAGCAGAGGAAGGAAGTGGGGAAGAGAGCTAGAAGTTTTCTAGAAGGAAATCTTGGATAATTTACAAAATGAAAGGGTAAGTCAACGACAAGATCAGACTCTGGTTCAATGTGGTGACGCATATGAAAGGCAAATTTTTTGCCCAGTCTTTAGAGAAATGCAAAATGTGAGACAAAATGGTAGTTCAGGGCTAGAATATATAGAATAGCTTATGAGATGCCAGATAAGAACAAATTTGCAGGAAGATGAGCTTAAGTAGCGACTATTTATTTTAACAGTTTGAATTATCAACTCCAAGATGAGATGCTTCTTGAGAGAGTGTTGAAGAGGATAAACTTATAAGTCTAAAGTTTGCTATAAGTAAATTGGGTAATTTACAAAATGAAAGGATTCAAGTCAAGGACACAGGATGTTGATTTATATGAGGGGGGAATTTTTGCTCACATTTTAGATAATTCCAAAATGAATACAAAAGGGTGGTTCAGGGCTAGAATATATAGAATAGTTTATGAGATTACAAAGAAGAAAAATTTGCAGGAAGATGAAGAGCAAGCAGCAGCTATGTATTTTTAGATAATTCCAAAATGCAGACAAAAGGGTGATTCAGGGCTAGAATATACAGAATAGTTTATGAGATTACAAAGAAGATCAAATTTGCAGGAAGATGCAGAGCAAGCTGCAGCTATGTATTTTAATGGTCTGCAATTGCATTATCAACTCCAAGATGAGATGGCTCTTGAGAAAGAGTATTGAGGAGGATGACCCTAGGAGGGTAAAGTTTGCTATAGCAAAAAGGAAATCTCATGATAGCCTTAAGTTGGATAATTTACAAAACGAAAGGAGGCATGTCAAGGACAAAATGAAACTTGGACCCAAGATGCTGAAGTATATGAGAGGAAAAATTTGGCTCATTGATTAATACTAAAACGCTTTAGACAATTCCAAAATGTGAGACAAAAGGTTCAGGGCAAGAATATATAGAGATTTCATAGAAGCAAAAATCATGAAAAAGCCGTGATTAATCACAAAATTTGGAAATTGATAGGTTTACCATTTCCGCTGCCCCGCCTCTCCCTCCCCCCCTGCCAATTAAATTGTGATTTTTTAGCAAAATTGTTGACTTACAATTTTCAATGAGTTTTTTGGCATGTAAACACATTAAAATTGGGCAAAATGGGGAAAAATGGCTTATTTTTACCCACTTGACTTTCCAATTTGTTAGTCCTTGATTTCCATTTTTGCGTGGCATTTTCCAAGAGTGAAGTTTGGTTTGCAAAATCAAACGTGTGGAGCATTTTTCAATTTTCAATTTGTTTATGCGTTTGCAATTCTCCTCAAAATAACACATATATGGAGGTGGACTCTTGTAGCGATAGCATGTAGATGTTGCCAAAGAAACAATCTGTGTGATAATGAACTACCATTGGTGGGGTAGCCCCAAGATGGCTTGTGTGTTGAGTTTATGTTTACAAGTGATGTAAGGAGCAATCTTCTTTGAGTCAAGGGCTAGACAATCTTCAATGACAAAGTTTGGAATGAATTTCATTTGCAATTTTTTAAACTTTAGATTTTAATTATTAAATTAAAAATTTAAAAATTTTAAATTTAAATTCAATGTTCCAATTAAAATATCATTCAAAATTAGAACACATATATTTTAGCTAAAATATGTATTTTAACAATTTGAAAAAATAAATAATATTTTAATTAAAATACTAATTTATTGGCTCCCTGTGGAACCTCCTTGTACCTGTATGGGCTTAGTTTGGGTTTAGGTCTTGGGCTGGTTCCCCGTTGGGTTTGCCAAGGGTCCCCCTTGGAACCGAAGGTGCTCAAGAGGGACTCTAGGCGAACATGGGCCAAACTTGGGCGAACCCAAGGCCTTAATTTGGGCTTGGTGGTAGGGGTGCTGCCTCTATATCTCCACAAGGGACGCTGCTCCCAAATCCCCATGAAGGGTGCTGCCCCTCAACCCCATTGAGGTCTCCACTCCTAGATCCCCATTAGTTATAACTATAAGGATCTCTTTTCACATACGAAACTTGATTGCAATGAGGGGATGACAAGGAATTGGGATCTAACTCTTGAGTGTGCTGACGTAGATGTTAGTGTAAAAGTTTTGAGAGTAGTGGACGTGGAGAAATACCCCATGGGTTATTTTTATGAGACCATGGATAGGGAAAAGGAGGTGATTGTAATTGAATATTTGTAAATTGTCAACATCTAGTTATTATTTATGCACTATGAAGTATGTTTTGTGCAATGCAATGTAATCAGCAATAGGAATATAAACAACAAGAACCTATATACTACAATTCATGGGCAAAAAATCTAAAAAGAATTGTTTATGGGATTACAAATAAGAAGAAGTTTGCAGGAAGTTGAAGAGCAAGCAGCAGCTATGCATTTCAATGGTCTGCATTATCAACTCCAAGATGAGATGGCTCTTTTGAAGTTGCATTCAGTTTATGAAGCATACCAGAATGCTTTAAAAGTTGAGAAGAAATTGAATAGAAGTAAAGGGAAAATGGTGAGTGAAGTTGGTAGTAGTGTACCGTTCAATAAAGGAGGGAGTTCTTTTATAAATTTGTTGAAAATGAAGATCAAGAATACAAGGAAAGAAAGATGGATTATAAAGGAGGATGTCATGCCCCTCCCATGCCAGCAAATTAATACTATTATTATTATAAATAAAATAAAATAATTTTTTTTTTTTTTTACTATATATATATATATATTTGTAAGTTTAAATATTTGAATTTTAAATGGTGGTGACGATCCTCAGGACTAAGGCGCCCTATCTCTGATAGGTATAAATGAAGTCTCCAACAGTAGAAATGAAGAGTTCGTTTTTATTTGGATGGGATTACATTCACAATTACCGAGTTTTGAGTTTTCAGACTAGCTGTTGTTTCTGAGACAAAAACCTCAGGGTAGGTGCAATAGTTGGGATGAAACCCCTGCTTATTGCCTTAATTCTGACCAAATCCTAAACCAGGTGTATGAAGGGCCATTAATTTCAAGTGACTTCTTTTCAGGTATGTGAATTTATTGAGTGGAGTGACTGGAACCTTCCGATTTGCGATCACATTATTTGGAGCCTTAACTGAAGAGATCACTGAATTAGTAGATAGGAAGGAGCTATGAACACTGGAGGCAGCAGAGTTTACCAGGTCTGGAAGTTAAAATTTCAAAATCAACTGACCAGGCATACATTGGGAGGATAGCAATTAAGGTGTTGGAGACACATAAGCAATAGACCTAGGATATGTCCACCTACAGGTTTCCACAGTCCCAACAACAGCCATCCTATCAAGGTGAAAGGCCACTATTGATTTAAAAACCCAGGCGAACCTCGTAATTTGAGTACCTACTTGGTCTAATCCTGCAGTCACATCATCAGAATTGGGTGAGTCTTACTTATAGGGAGATCTTATTAGGAGCAGAGGTGAGATTCATAGCCCGTGAGGTCGACGATCAGTATTTGAGCAACTGCACACAGCCTTATCGTAACTGCTTTGTTTCTGTTTTCTGGTGAGTATATGTGGAATTTGTTTGAAATTGTATTCAGAACTGTTCTGTAAACATCAGGTCTGTGCTGGAGTTTTTGTAATAAATAAATAAATATCAGATCAATTCATTAAGCTGTTGTGAGTTCTGGTGCATATGCTGTTGAGTTTTATACTCTGTAAATGATCTATGATTTGTGTGATTATAACTGTTGTCAAATTACAAATAAGTTGGAACATTATATATAAAAATCATCTAGGATATCTTAGAGGAATTCTAGAAAGCAAAAAGATACAAATAGAGCAATGGTAGCTGAAGAACACCAATTAGGACAAAGTATCTCAGGGAATGAACATTCTTTAAGGTGACAAAGCTATAGGAAAGAGGATGGAAGACATAAATCTAATTGGTAATGCCATAGTTGAAAAACTCGCTAAGCCCAAAAAACACGACTTGGCAAAAACTCGGCAACTTAAAAAATTGCTTAAATTTCATTAAAAACGCATTTTTTTTTGCAAAATTCAATGATAAGATGCATCCAATGAGTCAATAAATGAGCACACAAAAGAAACAAGCTGAGTCTAGTTGTATTTGATTGATTTGAAAGCAAATTGGGTACAAAATGGCATCTTCATGTGGAATGCGCTGATACTGATAGTCTGGAACAAAATAAAAATAGCAAATTGTTTTTGTAAAACTGAAAGTAAATAGTACATTAATATATTTTACAAATTTACATCTTCCTCTTCCCATGTCTAGTGAAAACTAGGGGAGAGGTAGAACTACATGATATTATAGATGAAGATTTGTACGCAAACTTGGAAACTTGGACTTTGAAAGTACCTAGAAAATTAAATGAATTCTGTGAAAATGAATGTTGTAAAATTACTTCTCTCTCTACTCTTAAAATTCATCGATAAGATATATTCTAGTTGTAGAATGCATAATATTATGCAGATTGAAATTTTTATCACAGATTTATTTCGTGCATAAAAGAAGATTGTTGTGTGCATCACAAATTATAAAAATTGTCATGTTGAATTGAATGTCTAAAATCTGAATAGAGCTTTAACAATTTCTAACGCTCTTACAAATACTACAGCACATATTTTCTTCAGCACACAAGAAGCACATTACTCGTGGTATTCTGTTGATGGTTGCATCAAGCAATCTTATTAGACTTGCTTTGATTATTTCTAACTACGTAAAATTACAAATGGTACCCAATTCAAGGTGCATGCATGTTTGCCATTTGTGTCTTTTGCATCAAGTTGTAAATCAGATGATTCAAACTTTAATATCTATTTTTGTGGGATCAGATATTCTTCTGGAGTTGCTTCTGGAATCAAAACTACCTGTTGCCTCTTTGCTGGTTAGTTATTTCCGTATATTGACTCTGTGCAATGAATGTTTGAACTGTGTTTATCTTTGTTTGTGATATTGTTTTTCTCTAATAGTTAAAAAGCATGTTGCCTTAGCTTATTGTATAGCAATGCCATTGTGTTATTTACCACTAAAGGCTTTAGAATCTTGTTTTAAGTTTAGCTAGCTAAATTTTTCGTTGCAATGACCACAGACCCAGGAAGAGGAAGTCTTGTTGAAGGGTGTGCTTTACGAGGCAACTACTCTTGTTGACTATGCATTTTTGAAGCAAAAAAGTGAACCCATATCAAATGAAGCAAAATCTATTGCAGATAAAAACAACAAAACTTTCTTGAATAGGCTGGTTTTAGCCCAAAAAACTGTTCAATTTTTCAGGTAAGCACAACAATTGCCTACACTCAAGTTGAATTATACTTAAAATGCGTAATTTTTCCCATCGTATTCTCTGTTTCACTGTAATAGGTGGTAGTAATATTTACAGGTCACTGGGGGAGCACAGTTGGGCTGTTTCATTTTCAAAGACCTTCTCAAATGTTCCTGTGACACCTGATCTGATGAAGTGGATTGGTCAGAGGAGCAATTTGAAATACCATGAAGCATTAACTCAAAATCCCCAGGATCTTGTTGGTAAGTTGCTTTGATCCTAGTTCGTAACTTTATGACATGTTTGTAGGTAATTTGTCTGAAGATAATGGTTTTTCCTTCTCCTTTGTGGAGGAAGCAATTGTTAGGGACTACCTATACATAATTACATGAAAATGTTAGCAAGCATTATGGGCCTTTTTTAGGTCTCTGAACTCTAAAGAATGAGGCATTGAAGCTTTGCAGTGTAACTAAAGTCATGACCGTAGTTACCAAGTTTGGCTAGATTCCGTTAAATCTGGTTCAGTCCAGATTTTTTGGACCGGATGGGTTTGTGTGGTTTGGTTCTGAACAAATTGAATTTTCTGAACCTGCTAACTAACTATGGTTATAATGTAGCCCCTTTCCATGGACAACATTGTAATGATTACTATCCCAGAGCTGAAGTGTTTGTTGAGTCTCTCTAGCTTGTGGTTGTTATAAGTTTAAAGTACATAATTAACAAGCTACGTACTAGAGTGACACATCCCTATGATGTGATTTTGTTCCATGTTAATATCTCCTATGTATTGCAACTTTATGCCATAGGTACAGTTTGGTTTTTCTTTACATCTCTTTGCTCCCACTGGTCAATATTAAGAATAACTAACTGGTTTCATGCTGACTCCGCAGAAGTTTGTCCCTACTCTTTATCTGGGAGTTATACATAATCGTGACAACTTATTGTTCCCTTGCACATACTCAGGAAAACCAAAACCAAGCATATACGCATGTACATGGCTTTACATTTGAAATGTAAATTTGCATTTTTCTAACATCCATCATGCAAAGGAAATACAATCTTAAGGGCACAGACACAAATGTATTGGCATAGGGAGTATCTTTACCATTGACATGCAATGTCTTATGCTGATTATCTAGTTTGAAAACACATTTGACTAGTTTCAGCCATACCCATCCCCCCTTGACAAATAAGCATTTCATTCTACCAAGTGATTGGACCATTCATGCAATGCATCTCAGTGGACAACCTAGAATGGATTCTCTATGGACATGGTGCAATCAACAAAGACTACAGAGAAAAGGTAGAAGACTTGCAGTAGAATAGTTGTAGGATCTTACAAAGGTTTTGAAATTGTAGAAGATAGCCAAAAAAATAGAATAGAAAGAATAATTAAGAAACAGCAGTAGCAGTAATTCTCAAAATTTTCAGAGCCTTCAAATGAGGTTTAAAAATATGTTTCTATAAAGTTGATGGCAAGCTAGCCATTGCAAAAACACAAAAAGGCCAAGGGAATTGGTTTTTGGCCATTTGTAAATTGGTTTGTGCATGTGGACACTACTGTAATCATGTTGGTAACAAGGGTCACTACCACTATCACTTTAGTGTCCCGTAATGAACACAAGTTTTGCAGAATGCTGGGAATAGGCTAAAAACAAAGATGGTCAAGGTTGAGTCCACTTGGCATCATGCTCAGAATAGACCAAATGAATCTTAGAACATATCCAAGTAATGGACACTAAAATGAGTGCATGATGTAGAGTGAAGATTGTGAAGTATGCAAATTTTGACTCTAAATTTTGACTCCACTCTAGCGAGCTTGTGGAACTTAGCGAGGAGTAATGTTAAACAGTAAAGTATGTATTACATAAAACAATACTGTAAATGTCATGATACGTTGGAACTTTTGCTCTCTTCTTTTCTTTGCCCTTCACTCTAGTATCCACACTAAATCTGCAACACAGACATAAGGAGAAACAATTACTATTTGTTATGGAAAAATAAGAGCACACTATTTACTAGCTACATTAGTAGCAGACCTGATCAGGTTAAAGAAAGGATCTCTAGTGGATCTTTTATATTGGAATTGGAATAGGAATGGAGGACAAGAAATGGTTATGCAGGGTTGGTTGTGGTGGCACCATCAAGAAATTAGAATAACAATAGCAAACAGGCCAGGCTAGATCCAAAATAATCTGGATGCAGTGGTAAAGGACCAAAAATAAATTGGTACTGGGACCACTAATATTGGTACGGGAACTAAACAAATTGGTACAGGGAGCATCAAACTGCTGGAAATTTGGTATCTGGACTGAAGAATGTAGAGGGGTAGAGTGTATGCCCCCACTTAAATTGATTGCATGATAGAGGGTGCAGTCAATTTAAGGAGTAAAGAGAGAGAAAGGCAAATGTGTCAAGCAGAGAAAATATATAATAATGTAAGGAGACAGCCAAATAAGAAGTGTTGGCCCCAAGAATGCTGGCAGAAACATGTCTGCAAGGGGAGAGCAAAGGGGGAATGAATATGTGAGAGTTAAGGAATATATATATCAAGATAGTAAGAAGAAGATAAAGCATGGGAGGCTTGTGAGGGGGGATGCCCCTTGAAATAGAATATTAAGTTGTCCTTGAGTAGGATGCAAAAATAAAGGGATAGGAGAAAAATGTTGGGTTGCCAGCAAGCTGGAATAGAATATGTATAGATGTTTATAAAAGGAAAGCATAAGGAAAATAAGGAACATAGATGAGAAAAAAGAAAGTGGAGGCTTGTAAAAGTAGAATGCAAAGTAAATTGACTACATACATGAGTAAGGCACAAAGGAACTATGAATATGGGGTCAGTCATTGTTTGCAGATTTAATTATAATAATCATGAATGGTATCATTCCCCTTACTAATATAACAAGTACAAAGGAAGAAGTAGTTAGTAAAAAGTGGGATACAACAAATAGAGTGGAAGGGCATGCATTTTTGGGTCAACATAAGAAAGGTATGAGACATTGTAGTGCTTTTCTTTGTCCCAAAATACCATGATGATGGAAGCACGACAAAGTTATAAGAACATAGGGAGTATTACACATGAATTGTCACAAACAAAGAAAGGAAATAGAAACATAAGAATATCTAAGAATTTTGGGTCAACATGAAAGAAGTATGAGATATCATAATGCTTTGTCATGTATCCAAAATACCATGACAATGAAAGCACAACAAGGTGATAGCAACATAAGGAGGATTATCCATGAAATGGGACATACATAGAGAGAGGAATTGGAAACAAAAGAATATCTAAAACTTTTGGGTCAACATGAAAGAGGCATTGATACCGCAATACTTTGTGTGATCCCCATAATGTGTAGATATGTATCCGGAGATAGGAAAATGAATAAGAAATAAGACAGAAATTTATAGAACAAATAAAAGTATGGAACAACATGTGTAGCATCTAAAGAACAATGAATAGAAAGGCATAAAGTAGATAGGCAGCAAATGGTAGGGAAATAATTTAGAAGTGAGGACATATCAACCAATGAATCTATGTCAAGCACATCATCAACTAAAGAATATCATCCTCAAAATTTATAGAAGAGAATGCGATTAAGTGAGCCAAATGAGCATGGGCCATAGAAGTAAGGAGCTGTCAAAGAGAACTTGTTAAAATGGATTGAAGAGGAGGAATGTTTGTAGTGGATTGGAAGAGAGTTGGCTCAATTTAAGGGAGAAACTCAACATCCATTGTATAGGCAAAAGGAAGGCTAGAAGTGGTAACATTAGAAGAGGTAGGAATACTAGTGATGGGTTGAGGAAGATCCCCAGGAATAGTATTAAAATCTATAGCAGCATCATGCACAAAAGGGGGCGTTGTAAAGGAAGTAGGAGGCGTGGGAAGTTAATGTTTTGATTCAAGGGATAATAGATTTGGTTTGGGGGCAAATTGGATTTTATTTTTGACATTTTGTGGGAAAGGACATTGGTTGGCTTGTAGTTTAAGGAGAGAAGCAATGTTGGGTATATGTTAAAACAGTGGGAGAGTGGAAGGAGGGGTCACAACAAGTTTTAGAGGAAAAGGGCATTTGGCTTTAGGTTCAGGAGGGTGATTATTAGTAGTAGTAGTAGTGGGAAGGGAAGAAAAAGTGGTTGGGGCTATAGTGAGATGAGAATGAGCAAGGACAATAGTTGGTCTAAGTGGTGAAGGGGATTTGACCTTGTGCAAGTAGGGGGATATTAGGTATAGTAGGACAAGCAAAATGGTTTGGGTCATTGGCATTGATATGTGGTTTTTGTTCCTTGAAGCACTTATACAAATCAAATAAGTTATCATGGTACTCTTATAGTGAGTTCGTTGGTTTAGCAGTGAATCAATCAATGGTAAGGTTTCCCAACTTGAAAAGGGGTTGGTACTTATGACATGGTATGGTTATCACCTCATTACCATTGACCAATTTTAGGCATTAGTGAATAATTGAAGGCATGACTTAGGCTTGATCAACCCAAGGGTTGCCTAGAAGAATACTAAACTAATTTGAAGTGGGAATAATGTGACAAAAAGTTATCTCCTTTGGACCAATCTAGATGGGTAGAATTAAACACCCAAGAGTGTAAAAAAAAGTGCCACTATAGTATTTTAAAGTCACTATAGATGCCACATAATCATCTTGATGAAAATGGGTATTATAGATGTATATCTCTATAACTATTTTGAAGGCACACGTAGGGTCCACAAGGATACCACAGGTCAACTTGAGTTACAATGCCTTCAACATAAAGCCTACCATTATAATCATTTTCAGGAATCTTAGAAGAAGAGAATGTAATGAGAGGAGTAGATGAAGAATTTGCATCTAAAGCAACAACAAAGTAATGGAAGGGAAACTCAATCGGGACAACAAGAGCGTGGGCTGGAAGGAGTAGAAGAATCAAGAGAATCACTAAATAGAATAAAAGAAGCAACCTCTACCATAGGATCTATGCGATTTAGTTGATGATGTTGGGAGGGAAAGAATCAATATCAATTTATAGGTTTTGATTAGGAGGAGCTATAGATTGATTACCTTTGTTATTGTGACCCACAACATTTACAATGCTGTTATCAATGAGGTCCTATATTTTATGCTTCAAACCTATTTTGGTATCATGGCTTGGGACATGGTGATATTGGTGAGTCTTTAGATTAATACCCCCTTGGGAGAGGAAGAAAAGTATCCAAGGGGTGTATGGCTAGAAGAGTGTTTAGATTAGTAGTGGGTAGTTGGTTGAAGACAAAGTATAGTTGATTGATGAGGTGGGCGTGTAGATTGAGGTTTGTAGGAAACAACTAAGGAGGAAGAAGAAGATGAAGGTGTAGTATTTTCTTGGTTTAGATTAGGTTTGGAATTGGGTTTAGAGAAGGAATTGTTGGGAAGGATCATTTTAAAGGGTGGTTTTGAAAATTTGGAGGGGTAAAGAAGATGAAAGAGAAGTAGGGAACATATAAGTAAGAGATTTGCATTAAGGAGCTTGTTCCCATAGTCCAATAAGTTGGCACAAAGATTAGAAAAAGAAGCATAATAGTGAAATAAGTCCTCATCCTTAATTGGTTGCAATAAATTATTGTTTTTAAGAGATGTATCTCATCATTGGGGAAATGATAGTGCATGGTGCTTGCCTTGCTTGTATCAAACGAAGTTTGTGAAATTCACTTTTAGATTAATGTTAACTTGAAAGAGTTGGACGGAAGCTTGTGCTAGTTTACAAAGCAATAGATAGAGAATGAGGAGAATATAACCACTTATGGACATAATCCTTGAGTGTACGAGGGAAGAGTTTGGCTAAGAGACAATCATCATAGACAAGATCAATGCATGTGTCATTGATTGATCGCTTGCAAGTGGTAGGATCTTGCTTACCGTTTTACATTCAAACTTGGGAGCCACAAATGCTAGAGGGAAGGGATGAGAGATAATGTTGGGAGAGGGTTATGGTGGAGGTCTAGTGTCAACTCTCTTCTAAAAGACAAGCAAGTTGTCACTACATGGTCCTGTTGATGCGGGTTTTGTGACCTTAACCAACATTAGAATAAAATACCCAATAGAATATCCTATTCTCTCTTGATCAAAGACTCCAATGTGCTAAGCAAAGTGATCACAAAGTAGACTCCAAGGTTCGTGATGCATATGGGATAGTCTCAGTTGGTTTGCTATGTTTTGCTGGTATTGCGAGGGGGACTTACGCTCAACTTTTATCACTTTGGACTTTGAATACTATGGATGATGAATGGTGAAGTTCTATTACTACCAATCTTAAAAAAAAATGAAAAAAGGATAAGGGTTGAAGAGACTAGGCTAATGCTAAACTAATCCTATGAACTCAAGAGACAAGTGCTGGATGGTGAAATTCAAACCAATCTTTGCTTTGCCAAGTACAACGACTACAACGACTAGACAAAGATAGTGCAATCTTCAACTAGATTCATGAATGATATCCTATTACTCAATACCATCATCAATTCGAACAATGAACATAAGTAATAGAATTTGAGTCTAACAATTTTAAAGTTCGGACTAACCTTGCACATCAAATTGAAAATCATTCAATTGAAAAAGGTATGAACTAATTTCACCATTATCAACACTATCAATCATTCATTCATGCATTCAAATCAAAGTCTATTCTAAGTCTACTCTAAATTCTACTTTAAATCTATTCTATGTTGAAGGGAGGTATGTAACCATGCAACCACTTGACAATAAAAAGGATTCAAAGCAAATCATGCAATATGAGCATTTATTATCAAAGTAGCTATATGCAACAATTTCATAAGACTCTCTCCATACAATAAAATGAGAGAATGAGAGTTTATATAGAGTTTTTGAAAATAAATGAATGGCCGAGATCAATCTAAGATTGATGACAAAGATTAAAACAACTCAACCCTAACTAGGGTTTCCCAAAATAACATTTAGCAACCAATGGATGAAGAGCACGTGGCATATTGGGCTATCTTCTTGGAGGTGCATCCTTATCCTCTTGAGTGGCTATGTATTCGATGAACCTGGACACTATTATGCTGACCTCCTCGATTGTGACATGTGGCAGCATATTGACCTTGTATTCCAACACGTCCAAATCATCTGCACTTTCGGTGGAAACATTCTCCCATTCTGATTCTTGGCATTGGAAGGCATCTCGGATGGACAAGAAGTCTGATGCCTTAGTCAAATTTTGCTTCAGAATCGGTCCTGTGCTGGTGAAGAAAGCCTCCTGGATTTTGAGCTTTAGATTCTCCAGTTGCATATCATTTGCCTGGACAATATCCTTTTCAAATACATCTGCAACCACAAGTAAAATCTTATTCTGGATTTCCCTCATCTGCTCCTCAACTCTGATACTATCTGCCTTCACCTTTTCCAAGACTTCGCTCCACACAATCAATGCCCAGTACCAGTTATTGAAATCATATGCAGCACCAGCTGCAATAACTTTTCCATCAATTAGTTCTTGCTTCGGAACTCCTTTAAGCACTCTGAGGCATGGGACAATTCTATCCTGAATATCCTTAAGGTCTTCCCATGCTTCAGTCATAATTGCAATTCTTGAAAGCAAAGAGGAAGTTTGTCCATAAGCTACTGTCAATCTTTCCACGAATGTAGCCACTTCCTGACTCTTGCTTACTATCCACTCCTTAGTTTCCTTAGCTGTGACCATCTCTTCTTCAAAATTTTTAATCATTTCTTGTGAAGAGTTTAAAAGTGGAGGAACTACTAAGTTGGCTTGATCAAGAGGTTTGGTTAGATGCTGGATGTACTCCTTCAAGCGTTCAATCTCCTTTTTATATTCTTTCTTTTTTGCCACTTCCTTTTCCAACCTCACCTTGATGGATGTGACTGAATTGTCCAAGTCTTCCACCTCTTGACCCTTTGTTGTTGGGCCCAAGTCGACAGTAGTGATGGCATATTCTTGAGGAGCAATATCCTCCTTCGACTTATCTAGTGTCGGCACAACAATTTGTACTGTACAGCGGCCGGTTTCGTCCCTCTGGATCGTGGAAAACATTTTGGTGGGTTTTTTCACAGTAACTGTCTCTAACCTGGCCAAGAAATCGGCCGTATCATCTTCCTCTAGGATCTCTACTGGTATTTTTATTTTCAATCTTTCTTTTAGCCAATCAGGAATTGTAGGCTGTTCAATTCGTTCTTCTTGAGCATTCTCTACACATGGAATATCCTGGATTCCTTTAAGAGCGGAAATCATTCTCTCTTGAAGTTCACCACCTAGAATATCCATTTCATCCTCAGACTCGAGTATTTCTGTGCCTGTGGGAGATAGGGTTCATCATCCACTGGTGGGATTGGCTCAATATGAATCAGAGAAGGAATCCTTATGTCGTTCAATGATTCATCAATATTCAATATCTCATTCATATTCCCGGACATGGCAGAATGAGGAAGCTTCGATCTGTGCTTCTTATGAATAGATTCCTCATCTGCAATCTTTTTTCCTTTTGCCCTTGCTAAGTCATTAACTATTTCCTTTCTTTTCCTCGAATGGGTGCTATTGATTGGTTCATCACTTTGGGATGCACCTGCATTTGAAGAATAGGATTCTGCTTCACCCATTAAATTGTAAGTTAGAGTTACATTCCTTCGTTGTAGCTCTTGGACTTGCCGATCTGCCCACCACTATGAATATTTGATAACTGGCCTCATCAAGGTGGTCAAATTTGCTAGCTCTGGTTCTAACCATCTTACAGGAGGAAGAGGCCAATTCTCATCAAAGCCTGGTTGAATATACTCTCCATCATCCTCAAGTTGATCAGGCACTTGGAAGAGCTCAATTGTTCTGATCAAGTTCACCTACAGTCTGGACCATAGTCTTTTCTTGACGTCATATTCATCTGCAGCATTCGCCCATAAATCCTCCAGGTCTACCTTATGCTTGTACTTCCTTTTGTTCACAGTCCCAATGTGGTGATGAGGATCGTAGTTAGCTCTAGACTTGTAGGATGTGAACGAATACCATTGCATCTCCAACCTGACACTTTCAGTTGCTTGTGCCGACAGACAAGACTCTTGCATATTCCCAATGAAGAATGGAAAGGTGACGATTGCCTTCTGCTTTGTTCTCTTGAGGCCTTGGTATGTTTCCAGTTGTCTCAGAACCTCAAGCAAGACCATTTTGGTAGTGGGATAGATTAGGAGTCGGTAAGGACATCTGGTGAATCCTTGAACTCTTATGTAGGTGAATCTGGGAAACTGGATAAACCAGGATCCGTACTTGCCGATTAGGCTCTTGGCCTCATGAGTAAGCCTTTGATGCATTCCTCCTTGCAATATTCTAGTGATGTACATTAGGAAGGCATCATTTGCTCTTCTGAAGTGACTTTTCGCAGAGCTGCAATTGCGGGTAACAATCATAAGATTTGAATTCATTTTCCCCATAGCCCACTACGCCTCGGCAAATTAGTCCTGCATATCTGTAAGTCTTTGCCAATAGATAGACAATATAAGAACTCATGTAGAAAGACTTTGTCCTCTCCAAATTTATTAGCTGCTCATGGAGATTGTCACTGATTATCCGTGACTAGTTGAACATCTTCACGCCTGAGGTGACCTCATCAATGAAGTAATACATCCACGTCTCAAATGGTGCACCCTGCGGGCTGACCATTACTCTGTTCAATAGCAATATAATATCTCCATATTCCTCCTTGAAGTCGGTTTGGAGCAATTTCTTTGGCATCTTTTTGATGGAAGGCCTTGGTTTCTCTAACCACGTCTTATTGATGTTGGTTGCACAAAGATCCATCCGATCTTCATAAAGTCTTCTTGCATCTTCTTTGGTCTTTTATGAAGTTTGGTTATAACTTGGTATGCCGAACGCCTCTTGGATGGCTAACTCTCCAAGATGAGCTAACACTCTGCCATTAGGTGCAACAATCTCCCTCTCTTGTGCGTTATAGTGTATGGCACATTCTACCATCAATTCAGCACATTCTACAACTGGTGGAAATCCGGCTGCTTGGACGATACCATTCCTCATCATTCGGCGAGTGATTGGTGTCGGCAGGAATCCATCTTGTCCATACATCCTCTTCTTGAAGTCTTTAAAATCTAAATGCCCCAGGTTGGTGTCTGTGACGTTCTTCCATTTGGAGTTGATTTTCGATTCTGGCTGCAGTCCTTTGCTTGCGAACTTCATTTGGGCCTTCCTCGAAGGTTCTCCTCGGGTGGTCATCAACCTGCAAGAAACATGAAGATATATTAATTTTAAAATTTAATTTTGATTTTCTTGGACCCTCTTCTCAAAAATTTTACTTTCAGCCTGTTGAAAAGTTATGTTCTGCAAAAAAATTCAGACTGAAAATTTAATAATTTGGCTACGTTTTTAGCAAATTTTGCAGAGATGGGTGAATAAGACAGAAGAAGAATGAAGAAATCCGTCAAATTTGGATTTTAAACTTTCTAAATTATATACTTTTGACGGTGATTTTGCCTTAAATTCTGAAAGTTCTGCTTCAGCTCAGAAAAAGCATGCCTAGCCTTCAGAAATTCAATCCTTCAACTCAGAAATTCTCACTTTCCGAAAATCTTCTTCAAAAATTTACATTCTTCGAAAATTTGTCTTCGAGAGAGTTAAACCTTTCACCATCAAACTTGGAGAAGAATGATTTGAAAGTGAGAAGTTAAACTCTTTAGTTGAAAGGTTTGATTATTTTAGCAAATTCATGTTTTTTCAGTGAACCCCGGGGACGCGTCCCCCCCTCTAGGCCCTAGCGTCTCAGAGACGGGGACGTCCCGGAGACGTGGGGACGGCGTCCCGACGTTTCCGGCGGCGCCACCATTGCTCAGCTCGCCGCCGGAGACGCCTGGGCGTCCCCGAGACGCCGAGGGAGACGCCTGGGCGTCCCTTGAGCATCTCGGGGACGCCCAGGCGTCTCCCGCGGCAGACAGCCATTTGCAACATTAAAACTCAATTTTTAAAGATTTTTTTAATAGTCTATTTAATAATAAGGCGTCTCCCGCGACTGACAGCCAAAAAGCAAATAAAAAAAAAAATTTAAAACATTTTTTAATATTTTATTAGTTCTATTCGAACCCTAAGGGCATGTGGGACCCATCCATTGTCGTACCAAGCATCGACCAGGAGAAAGTAAAGTCTAAGAGAAACAATGCAAAATATGTATTTTTCGGCTTCGTTAGCACTATTCAGAACCTGTGGAAAAATCATGAAAATGAGGTGCGTGATGTAGTTTCGAGTGGTTTCAAAAGTGTTAAATTGGTCTTAGTGGCGGGGGCGCTGCCCCTCGACCCCGCCCTGTACCGCAACAGGGAGCGTGCCAGGGGCGCTGCCCCCGGACCCCGCGAGGGGCGCTGCCCCCAGACCCCCGCAAGGGGCGCTGCCCCTTGACCCCGTTGGAGGCGTTGCCCCCAAACCCTCGCGAGGGGCGCTGCCCCTCGACCCCGCTGGGGGCGTTGCCCCCAGACCCCCATCAAATTTATTGGAATTGCCAAATTGCAATACAATCAACCATCATAGTACAGTTATAAGAGCAGTTGGCAGCTGAGCAAACGAGAGTGGCAGCTCTTGAGGAGAAGTTGGCAGAGAGGGATAGAGTATTGGGTCAATTGATAGAGAAGGATACCCAAGTGGCCAATGCACAACGATAGAGCCAGAGGAGCCATCACAGATTGATGAGGATGAGGATGCTTCAGATATAGGGCTGGTTGGTGTTCCTTTGGCAAATCTTGACCTTGAGGAGTCCAGTGGTTCCAGTGATGAGGAGTTTGCCGACCTCCCGAGGGATGATTAGAGGCCTCTGCCTCCACTACGTTTTGTCATTTTGACATTTTGATTTTGTACTTGTTTTGATATCATATAATCATGCTACTCATTGTAATCATCTTTATAATCAAATATTTTTGATATAATATAATAGAAATACTCCATTTGCCAATTCAACAATTGTTACATTCTAGTATTGAGTATTACTATTCTAATTTCTAATTAGTAATTTGATATTGAAAGCTTCAATATTCAATGTTCAATGTTCAAGTACTAATTTAGTATTTCAATTTTGCTATTTTACTTCTTAATAGTCTTATACATCTTTTCATAACTAGCATTTTAAGTACCATATGTATAGTATATAGTATATACACCCTGTCCCCCCTCCCGCCCCCCCGCCGCCGTCCCCCCGCCGTCCCGAAATTGAGGCCCCTTTGTCCCCCCGTCCCGGAAACTTGTCCCCCCGTCCCGGCGTCCCCCCGTCCCCGACGCCGGTGGAACATAGTGTTTTTTCTTAGATTCATCGAACCCGGACTTGTTTTATCTTCTCCGAAATGGCAACTCAATCGTCATTAAGAATCTTTAAGAGAAAGTTTCTAACTTTTTACCTAGGCGCCATCCTTGTGAAATCTTTTAGATTTTTCTTCCGAGTTTGAAGATTTTGGCAAAGTGTTGAATATTTCAAATTTTTTTCTAAGTTGGAAAATATTAAAATATTCTAAGTGTTAAATTCAATTTTCCAACCTTTTCATTTTTCTAATCATGGCGAAATCTTATTTTGTCCAAGGCAAATTCGTTATTTCTCATGTCATTTTCCATTTTCCTCTAGGCGAACTTGGAATTTTCCATGCCATTTTGTGTCTAGAGCGGACTTTATCATGCCTTAGACATTTTCCCAATTTGGGCGGTTAACCATATCCAATACTTAGCCAATTTCACGAGTCTTCCCTTCCTAGGCACTAATACTTAGCCAAAATTTTGAGTTTTTCTCTCTCAAGGCCTCAATACTTGGCCAAGGTATCCATACTTAGCTAAATTTTGAGTTTTCTTTCCTCCTCTTGGCTGGGCGGACTTTACTTATGCCTTGCTAGCTTCTATTTCTTTCTAGGAAAACTTTAGGACTTCCTTGCCATCTTGCCTTTATGCTTGGGCGGACTTCTTGGCATTTGGGACATGCTTCTCAAGGTGGGTTGTACTTCAAAACTTTCATGCCATGATGCAAGGGCAGACTTTCTTTGTGCTTGGACAAGCATCATTCAAGGTGGGGCAGACTTCATCAAGTTCATGCCATTCATTCCTTGAGCTGGGTGGATTTCTTGTTTGTCTTGCCATGTGCATGGCGGACTTTACTTCAGCCTTGCCATTTTCCATTTCTTCCTTGGTGGACTTCATCAATCCCATGCCTCTTCTTCCTTGGGCAAACTTGAAGATGCTTATGCTGAATTTCTTGATATTATCTGGACCTTCTTGAACAAAACCCTCGCCATGTGATTTTTTCTTGCTTTTTATGATTTTTCCTTGCTTTTTACTCTTGGGGGTGCAAAACTTTGATTCTGAAGATGAAAACGTTGACTCCATGACCTGTGGGACCCTGACACTTTCTAAAAATAGAAATTACTAAAAATAGAAAAAAGCAAAAAGCAAAATTTCTAAAAATAGTAAATCCCGAATTGGTCCAAAAGTGCCAAAAATGAAAAAAGAAAAAAGCAAAAAAGTATAATCCCTAAAATATAGGAAGTGTCAGAATTGACTGAAAGCAATAGCGTTCCTCGTCCTTCGGACCTTTTGAGTACTTTGACGACGTCTATGCACTGTTCTGAGCTTGAATTCTCTACTTGTCCGGGTGATTACTCAAAACTCTAACTCCAAACTCTCGAAGCAATGACTTATGAAATTGCAACCTAAAGACAAAAACCCTAAAAAAAGAAACTACTGGGGGTCACCATTTGTAATGGGGCGATGTGTGAAATAGGTCACAATAGGTCCTAGTGCTATGTGCAAGATGGTTAAGGAGGGGTTAGAAGTAGGAAGGGAAGTGACAAGGGCAGGGGAAGGACATCATGAGTATGAGCAAGGAGTGAATAGGGAGAAATAGTGGAAATAGAGTTGTATAGAAAGAAAGCATGTAGAGGAGGTTGAGGGATTGGTATGCATAGCAGATGAGACAAAAGGAGGTGTATAAGAAGGAGGAGGACCATAATGGTATGCTACTTGAAAGGATAAGTTATGGAAGCTGAAGTGGAGAAAGGAGTATTAGTCACAATGTGAGGGTTAAGGGAATTGGAAAGGGTGAATGAGAGAATTAGTAACAATAGAGAAAAATGAAGAAATAGGGGAAGCAATGTTAGGAATAAGAGGGGGTAATTAGGGTGGAGAGGGTGGAGGGGGAAGAGTGAATGGAGCATCAGAAGGCATAGAATAGGGTGATAAGGGTCTAGAAGAGGAACACAAAAGGAACTGTCCAAAAGTTGGGGAATGATGGGAAGGCCCAGGGTGGTATCATGTAATAGGTGGATGGTGCATTGGAGGATATGCAAGCCCTTAGAGTGAGAAATGATCATGGTACAAATTGCATTGATTATGAGGAATCAGGAGAGGAATGAAAAAGGAAGTTTGCAAAGGTTGGGAAGGATGGGAAGTTGGAGAGCTTGGTGTGGTAGCATGTAGTATGTGGCTGATGCATTAGATGATGTCCAGCCCTTAAGAGTGAGAAATGAACATGGTACAAAGTGCATTGACCAAGGAGGAAGGATCAATGCTGTCATGAAGATTTGTTACTTCCTCATGAAGGATCTATAAGTGGGAAGCAATCTTGCAACTTTTTGGAGCTCCATATACTCTTAGTGAGCATCATGGTGGTCTTCAAAAGGAAGGAAGATACTGGCTTCTTCAAAAGTAGGAGTAAGAGGAAGAGATATTAGTATTGAAATGGGAAATACGAGGAAGAGGTTGGGAAGGACAAGGAGAGGGCATGAATGAAGGAATAACACATGAAGAAAAGGGAGGAATAAGATGTTTTGCTGTGAATTTGTCATAGGAGAGATATTTTTGTTGTTTTAATGCTTATCCAAAAGTTGGATTACAAGATTAACCAGAATGTAAGGTAAAATAAACCATCTCTATGAGAGGGTGTTTATCTACTTACAAGTGTGTATTTGCCTAAGAATCTAAATTTATTCTTTTTTACTGCATTTATAAAATACCAATAACTAACTTAAACAAGTGCATGAAGAGCTGGGAAAGGAATTGCTTTTTTAGTAAAGGAAAGAGAAAGAGTTTGGTGTCCTTGGTTCGTTTTTTGATTATGGCAGAATGCTAAAGAAGGTCGAGAAAAGCTCTGAAAGAAGTCTCTGGGAATTGAAATTCTTGAACAGACAGTCCTGGCTTGGAAGTTGTGGTTGTGGTTTGAGAAACCACGCTAGTGATCTCAAGATCCCTGATAGTGTTTGAGCTGTGACATTTGATTAGTAATTAAACTTTCATGGTCCCGACTATATGAACCACACTGCCAATCTGCCTAACTAAGCTATCAACCCCAAACAGGCAGTAGTATCCTTTGCTTGGAATGATGATATTTTCGAAAGATGTGCGCCTAGTCTTTATAATCCTTGTCAGTGTTGTGAATTTCTTATCTGATCCCTGTGGTGAGAAATCAATAGTGTATGTTCTGTTGGGACAAGAAAAATGTTTAGTATTCCTTGGGAGATTGCCTCAGTCAGTCGCCTGCTATTGGATATTTCAACTTCAACAGTAGTAATAGATGTTGGGAGTGTGTGAATTCTAGATTGTGGATTGTGAGAGGTGGTCAGTGCTCAAAAGGTGTAGCAAAATCCTATGGGGGCTTTTCTACTGTGTGTCAGTGCTTCGTGAATGGAGTTATGGGAAGTGAATTGACCAAGATGCCATGGAAAAGGGATGAGAAAGGAGTTGTAGGGCCTTGTGCTATTGGAAGTGAAGGAATAGCAACAATAGCTATCGGGAAAAGGTAGAAGAGCTGCAATAAAATGGCTGTAGAATCTCAGGAAGATTTTGAAATCGTAGAAGATAACCAAAAAGCATTAGACTATAAAGAATAATTAAAAAGCTGCTGAAGAAATTCTTGAATTGTTTAGAGCCTTTCAAACGAGGTATAAAATATGTTTTATATAGTTTGATGATGAGCTAGCTGTTTCAAAAGTGTAAAAACGCCAAGTAAATTGATTTTTGGCCATTTTAAAATTGGTTTGCATGCGCAGACACTACCACAATTGCAGTGGCGACCAAGGTCATTACTGCAATCACGTAATGTGCAAATTCTAGATGAACACAAGTTTTGCAAAACGTTGGGAATATGCCAAAGTTGGGTCCACATGGCATCTTAATAAAGGGTTTTGGGATAAAATACAGGCTAAATGAGTCCTAAAACATACCTAATGGAATGAATGCTAAAATGAGTGTATGACATAAGAGTGAAGATTTTCAACTCTTCATACAGACCTGATGTAAAAAAGGATGGGTAAATATATAGCAAGTCACATAACAAATTAATAATATTCATGAAACGAGGCAAGTTCATGGTAGACCTATATGCAATCCTTGCCTCTTCTTTCACATATTGAATGTGACTTGAAAAATATAAAATTGGATTCTTATAGTAGTTTGTTTGCCTTTTAGGTGGAGAATCATTCAAGGGGTTATCTTCCTTTCTACAACACTGCACAATAGTTCTTGTGATAACAATGATGGTAAATGATAGGTATTAGAATCAGGAAGTACAATTGTTCAACAATCCCCCTACCCTCCCACATTCTCCCATAATGTCCTTAAAACTGCACAAATGCATGTGTAGTGTGTATTCCTTCGCATCAAAATGTCATGCTGTGAGGAGAAACTTAACACTGCTATGTTACTTTTCAAACAATCTTTTAACTCTTCGCGAAGGTCTCTTAAATTCTCCTTGGCTATACAATCATTTTATTTCTCATAACTGCAATTTTAGTTAAAGTGGCCCTGAGGTTCATCTCATTTGGTAGTTTTTTCCCTTTTTGGAGGCATTATTATTTTAGCTTTGGAGGTGAGGAGGTGTTTCCTATTTTGTTTTTATTATGTTCTTTTGTCCTCCTTAGGTCTTGAATTTTATAAATTTTTGGATAGTTTATCTTACCAAACTTCTGTCCTTACAAGGTTCTAAATTAGCTTCTCCTTAGAATGATATATCCTCTTTCTCCCAAGTCCAATATCTTTTAAGCACTTGTTTCGTATTGGCATTCAGAATTTCAGGTGCATTTCTTAATGCCTTAAAAGAGTATTTTATCTAAATAGCTTCAACAATGTCTTCCTGCAGAAAATCATTGATCCAAAAACAAAAATAGAATTTAATGTTGATTGCCTTTGGATTTAAGTTTCCTTATGTTTGATCCAGCTATGTGTTTTCTGTTTATTTTCAAAATTTCAAAATAGTAGCACATTACGTGGCTTAAATGGTTTCTTATGCTCTTTAGTGTCTAAATGTAGTGGTTCTTTGTTGTACTATAATCTTTATTTCTAGCTCATGCAATGTTTTGTTTGCTGTGATACTTTAGGATATCTCGTCAATTTGGAAGATCAAGAGGGTTTAAAGCAGATTGTGAATAAGCATCCTGCATTTGACACAAACACATTTCCTGCTGAGAACATAGAAACAAATCTTGGCTCAAATGCAGCAACGACTGACTTGCCTTCTAACCTAAAACATTCAGAGGTAGTAGATGAGCTCTTCTTTATAGACACTAAAGGTGATATTGGTGGAGGGAAAAGAGATGACGAATTTGAATCTGTAGGTAAGTCTTTTGTCCTAGCTGCTCATGGTATGGAGAGCATAGAAAATGATGGAAAGAAAAAGAAAAAGAGAAAGGCCAAGAAAAAACAAAAAATCAACTTTCAAAGACATGTACAGGATGATGTGTCCACAGAAGAAAACCGGCCACGTGAATTTGTCTCCGATATCAGCATGAGCGAAGAGAGTGACTTGGAGTCTTCAGGATTAATCAACCAAAAAAAATCAAGGACCGAGACACAAGCCTTAGGTGAAGAGTAATAAGTAGTTTTGACTGCAAACCTTTTGAGTATCAAGGTTACCACAAGTTTCACCATTCACCATGAGGGGCACCGTCAAGTTTTCTGGAAGAACTGATCAAAGCATGAGGGTTGTGCTAGAAAGTAACGTTTTCCAGAGATGCACAATGGAAAATCTTCATTTGGAGTTTTACTCAAACTGGATTTTCATGCCCTGCTGGAAGTGGTCTATTGGATAGTGCCGAATCAAATGGGTTAGAAAGACCTGAGAAAAATATTTTATCTTAGCTTTGATGAGAAGTAGACTTTTTTTATTGTGTTGCTCTGGCACCTTTGCTACAACTTTAGTACTTGTAGCATCTCTGCTTAAGAATTTCTTAAGATTATATTTGTTACCATCGAATCTTCAGTGCTGAATTGTGGCATTATCTGCATCATCTTCATTGCTGTTAATCGTTTAATTTATTCAAAACTTCTCTTACTAAATGTTTTCCATTTCTGTGTGAGATCTGTGCAATGCATGGAACAACTGGACCTGTGCATTATGCATCTAAGTGGCCAAATATTTCTTGTAAGGACTCCCAAGATTTAAAAATTACAGAGCCACAGAATGCCAACAATAGACCCAATTTCATATTTTAGGTAAATGGTTAATTACGCTACCGAGCAGAATAGTTCATTGCTGGCCTTTCTAGCATGCAAATTTTGAAACAAAATATGAGCCTTAGCTTCTCCATGTAAAGTTTTTGAAATCATGGTGCTTTACAATTGTGGATTTTCCTGAAGACTTCGACTTGTTAACAGAATTTCAATTTAATCACTTGCTTCCTCAACTGAACAAACTGGTTAAAGAATATAGTACATTTGTAATGCAACAAGTTTTTAAATTAAGATAACGGATTATCTTCTCCAAGAAGGATAGATGGCTCAAAGGGCTGATAAAATTAATGGAATGACAACAAACTTTTGTCTCTTACAGATATGGCGGATGTTCCATGTTCATAAATTTTAAACATGTTTTAAAAAAAGTTTTGGTGTGTTCATTTTGGTGGTGAACTGGTTATGTGATTTGAAATGTTGGGAATTAAATTTAAAAAATATGTCACAAATATACCACCCATACACGATAATTGAACCTAATGAAAATTCTTACAAACATACGCTATAAATACTATGAACACAATTAAATCCAAACTAATTTCAAACTAATATGCAATATGAATGCAACCTACACAATTAAATCCAAAAATTCACATAAAAAATACATTGTGAACACACCCTACTTAAGCCATTTGACTTAATATGGTTTGTGGAGAGAAATAGGAAAGAGATTGTCCATGGAAGATAGGGGTGGAATTAATTCTCTTTTCCCATTATCAAAGATTTTTGTTTAGATTTCAGGCTTTTAGTTTTTTGACCATGATTATAGCATACCACATTTTTCCATTGGGCCTATAATGCTCCCAATGTGTTGACAGGTATTTCAGCTCTGATGATGCAGTCTAGTTGGTTCCATCCTTACATCATCTTAGGGATAAGTGATAGAAAGCTCTAGAACAATCATCCCAATGGATTGAGGTCTCATGTTACCTCCAAGTGAAGAACTTAACCTTCGTATTGCACACTTTTAGATTAGTTGTCATTCAAATATGATTTTTACAGAACAAAGGTGGATTTGCATTACAATAATGTCTTATTTAGACTTGCTAAGATGTATTGATAGAACCAGAAACTTGAACACTAACTAGAACTTCAAGAACCTATAAAATATAGAGACAAAACAAAATACCAAAAACTTGAACACTAACTAGAACTTCAAAAACCTACAAAATATAGAGACAAAACAAAATACCAAAAACTTGTTTTATTCATGTTCAACCCCTAAAAATGCTCCTCATTCACCTATAAAGTTATTTTCAGTATAGACATCATAGTTTAGATTATAATTGGGAACAATATCTAAGTATCTATAAAATCAAGCCTACTCTAGTTTATTGAAGAAAATGATTTGGTAGATTATAGATAATTATGATTTCATTTTTATCAATATTTACCATTAAAGTATGTGTTTCAAAATGCTTGGAGGACATTTGATTGCATGAGTCTAAGTTGTTTGTATAGACAATATGTTGTCATATTGCAATATATGAAGGGTTTCTAAGGTGGTATATATACATAATGAATTTTCAAAATATTTTTTTTTAACAATTTATATAAATTCTAAGAAAGTTGGAGATACAAGATGACCTTGGTTGTCTCTAATGTTAAAATGCATTTTCTTGGGCTAACCTTGACTAGTATGATATGATACATTTGTTCCATAAATAACTTGTAAACTGATTTTGAAGCTTATGAGATAATGGGAGTTATAGAACTCACCAATAATTAGGCTTTCTTTGATGATGGCCCCCTCAATGCGAAGATTAAAATGGAGTTATAAAACACAAGCATCATATTATTAGTTAATATATAATGTTTGAAGAGGAATTACATAAAATATTTTTCATTCAACATTCCTATGCTTGGACTTTTGGAACTTCTAAATGTGTTTATTAACCTTAGGAGTTGTAAAAAAATTAGTAGAAAATATCATAAAATTTGAGTGCATGATTTTCAATTAGAAATGTAAAAAATTTCTAGTATGGATGAAAAAATTGTGTAGTTAGCCAGAAGTGGAATTACATAAAATGTTTTGCATTCAACATTCCTATGCTTGGACTTTTGGAATTTCTAAATATGTTTATGAACCTTAGGAGTTGTAAAAAAATTAGTAGAAAATATCATAAAATTTGAGTGCATGATTTTCAATTAGAAATGTAAATAATTTCTAGTATGGATGAAAAAATTGTGTAATTAGCCATGCAACACTTCTCTTAGCTTCAATACTTATCAAGTGTAGTGTACGATAACTTTGTGAACCTTCTTAATCAACAAGAAAAGACAAGCTCAACCACAAAGTATCATGTGTTGTAACATCATAATTTATTTTTTATAAACAATAGAAGGTTAAGTGTTACTTCATGTAGTTAAATTTCTCTTCACTCTTCGTTGCGATCCAAGGCTTCAAATTTTCCCTAGCTTCCATTGATTAGTTTATTTATTGGGGCTAATCCCTCACTTCCTCCAATAGTCCATTTTCCTTTAATTTCTCTCATTTAATTTGCTCAATATGACCACTTGAGGCAAATAGGAACAATTAGAGGTGATAAACTAATTGGAAATAGTTCAAATCCATATATATTAATAAAAAATAATAATATATGAAGGTTTATGTTAGATTTGAAAAAAAATTAATTGCAACAATATATCTACCCTAAGAACAAAACAATATTATGATGATATCACTTCAAGACAAAGTAAATGAATATACTAAAACTTCAATATCTATATTCATGATGAAGAACAAAGGGAATGAACTATATTATATATACTATGAGATGTACAAGTCAATGTGACTAGTGCCACAAAGGAGTCAAATTAACTATAATGATTTGGTGGATTGATTTAACATGTCAGAGCAATTATGTCAATAGGTTTCATCTTTATGAGGCAACAATGAAACCTAACTATAATCAATCAAGGAGTGAATGTGGTAGAGGTGGCACAATAATCTAATTAATCAAGGAGATGACATGTGTTCATTATTTCTTAATTTACTTAAGTAAATAAAATAAATATGAAAATAAGTAAACTTAATATAAGGTGCAATTATATAATCACAATGACACCCACTCTTTAAGTGTAAGGAGGGGAAAAATAAATAGGTCCTAACATGACAAGTAATATTAAGTACTCATATACAATCTAAAAACCCCAAGGTAGATAGAGAGTGGACTCCCTCAAAAGAAATGGAGGAAGATAGGAGTGGATAGCCCCCTAGAAGTGAGAATGCCCCATACCCCAAGAAGAGCTTAAACATGGACACACATGATCTTCATAAATGGTTTGGTGAACATGTTTGGAACATGCTTTGATGTGGGAATATATTGAAGATATACGATCTACTCCTGTATAAGCTCTTTGGTGTAGTGCATATAGATCTCAAATACTTGGTTCACTATTGATGAATTAGATTCTTAGAGATGATCAATGGTCACTGATAAGAGACCCCAAACACAATTAGGATGTGGTGAAGCTAACTAGCATTTGTAGTGGCATTCATAGCCCCTCTATATGTTGCCTTTATAAATAAAAGAACAATAACATGATTCTTGCTTGACCAACAAATGTGATTCGATCCAAGGTGAAAATTGTAACTAGACGTGGACTTGCAATACTTAGAATCACCAACCTAATTACAATTTGTATATCTTACCAACTCTATGTCTTTTCCAGTTGCGTAGTGTATCCCAAATGGATGTCCAATATACATAGTGTAGTATATGTTGGAAAATTTCTAATGAAGCTATTGAGGTTCTTGCATAAAGTGAGAAACTAGGCCAATAGTGTAGGAAATGTTAGGATGAGAGAGTAAGGTGTATGAGAATTCCATGAGAATTCCAACAAGTTGTTGATACAAGGTAGCATCAATAAGAGAAGATGAACAATGGAACTCAAACTTGAATTTTGAAAAAGGAGGTGCACTTAAGTAGCTGTCTAAAACCATGAGATGATTTAGAGCATAATTGGGTTAAAAAAGACTTATCTTGAAGTCAATATGTGTAATCTCAATCCAATGGAAGCAATACAAAAATCCCAAGTCAAGAGAATCCATGTAGCAACAGGAGATGAATAACTCCTAGTGATGATTAGGTCATTGGTGTATAATAGCAAAAGGAAAATTTCATCATGTCATAAAATATAGACAATAGGATCAAAGTGATTTTGGGAAAAACTAATTAAATAGAGAGTCCATCTTGGCATACCAATTCTTAGGGGTTTGTTTGAGGCCACAAATGAGATTTCTAAGTTGTTATATTGAAGAATCATGAATGAATCCTTGTGGTTGTGCCATACATATCTCCTCTTGTAGATCACTAGGTAGAAGGGTATTCCTTAGGACTATTTGATAAGCCAACTAGTGGTGAGTAGTGATAATGACTAGAGTTAGGGAGATGTAATTCATTTTGGAAACAAGTACAAAGGTATAGTCTATGCTAAGTACTTGTGAGAGTCCTACAACAAGCTATGCTTTGTATTTGCCAAATATTCCATCTATTGCGTACTTTGTTTGAAAGACCACTTGCATCAAACCATTTTTTCTTCCCTTAGGAAGTGAGACTAAATCCCAAGTGTTCTTTATCAATGAAGAATATTCTTCCTCCGTTACTAAATCCTATTCAACAATGCCCACTACTTCATCAAATGATTGTGGATTGGAAGCTTGGCCTATATATGCATGAGGCATATCATGATATTGTGACTAAGTTCTCCTAGTATTTGGTGGATTCCTAACTAAAGTATTTGCTACTTATAATGTTTGGTGAAACCAATGTGAAAGTGTAGCTATATGTAATTACATAAAAAAATACACCTAAAAATTTCTTAAGCATTAATCAAATAAACTTTCTCAATGCTAACAAAAAGGTACTAGAAAAACTCAACATAGTTTCAAGGAGAGACATGGAGAAGAACATTGACGCAATGTTGGACAGGAGTTTGTGCAACATCCAATGAGAAGAGATTTTGAATGCTGATGCTGCGTAGGGTTTGGGCATGGCTTCTCCAATGCTGCTGGCTCCTAGGTGTGGTTGGGTGCCCTGCGGGGGCCCTTCTCCTTAGTTGGATGGGGCTTTTCCCTTTGCTCCTAAACTTTCTGCAGTGCCACCTTCTGTTATGGGTTTTGGTGGTCTCCATTCTACTAGCTTTAAGGCCGCTTCGGGTTGCCATTAGAAGTCTTTTTCTGATGCAGTTTCAAAGGATGGTGCTCATTCTCTACTTGCCCCGACTAAGGTTAGATCATTTCCTTGTGCCCGTGCTTCCCCTGTTGTGGTCTATGGAGTTGAGGTTGCTGAAAATGAGGATTACTATTTGAAACAAGGTGTGGTTTGTAGGTTTAATGGCTTGTGGCCCTCGCTTCCTGATCTCCATGATTGGGTTTCTGTCTCTTGGAAGCCTATTGTCTCTCGATAGATTGAGCTCTATCCCAACACAAGGGGGTTCTTCTTAGCAACCTTCCCCTCCATTGTGGAGTCAGATTGTGTGCTGGATAGGGGGTGGATGTGGGGTATTAATTCACTATCCATCAAGCCTTGGTCTCACTCTTTTAATCCTCTTATGGAGCCGCTAAATACCAGACCACTTTGGATTTGACTGTCGAATCTCCCTCTCCATTTTTGGGAGGATTCATGTTATGAAGCTATTGGTAATGCCATTGGATGCTTCCTGATGGTGGAATCTACAACTCAGGATCTTGGGCATACTATAGTGGCTCGTATTTTAGTAGATTTGGACATATCCAAACCTATCCATGGTGATGTGGTCTTATTGGTGGAGGACAAGCGTTGGATGCAACTGCTGGACTATGAGGGCCTCCCTTTTCAATGCAGGAGATGTTTCTCCACTGGTCATTTGGCCTCTGGTTTCCCTCAGGCTCGTTGCAAGGGCGTTGCTACCTAGTGGAAGGATTCTCTCATAGACTATCTCACGGTTGGCTCTCCCTCTTCGGATGGTTCTACTGAGGATTTGGCTGTTTCCTTGGAGTCTAAATCTTGCCAGGCTCCTCTTCCGGCTATCCCTTCTATGGAACTAGTGTTGCCTCGAACTACTATCATTGTTCAGGTAGAGCCTGCCCATCCCTTGATGAATGCCCCTGCTAGTCCTTTGATAGCTCCTGACTCCTCTTCCACGCTGTTGGCTCCCTCATTGCGTGGTGGCTCCTTGCCTGTGGTGGCTGTTGAGGATCCGCTCCTCTCGCCTCATTCCGTGGACTTCAATTCTGGGTCTTCCTAATCTATTGTGCAAAGGAAGAAGAAGGGACTCCCCAATTTTTTTGCTACTTCGCGGCCTAGGGTTAAGGGAGTCAGATTAATCCCCTCATGTTTTGGGGTTGTCTAGTCCTAGTTAGCTGCTTGACAACTATCTCTCAGCTATTTCTGTGTGTGGCCTATATAACCAGTTTTCTCGGGCCTTAGTGGCTCCTATATGCTTCTTCTCCTAGTTCATTTCTTGGTTTGAACTAGCTTCTTCTTGGCCCTGAGGGCTCTTTGTGTGAAGGGTACAACACCCTATAAATGTTGCTTAATAAAAAACAAAAGAGTACAAGGTAAACTTTTGACAATTTCATAACTTTCATTGTACAATATTACAACAATGTACAAGGCATGCAAGTAATATCTAGTAAGATCCACACAATATATCACTCTCACTAAAGTAGGAAGTTCAACAATAAGTACATCTAAAGTACATGGGAATAATATGAAAGTCTCACTAGTACATATCTAGCACTAAAAAATTAAGATACCATTGTTTCATAACCAAGTTATATAATAGGGGTTAAAGATACAACCCTCATCCATGATAAAAATACAATTGACCATGAAGCTAGACATGCATATGCAAGTGATATAAAAATAATATACAAAATAAACAATATCTAAAGAGCTCCAAAGTCAACTTTGCAAGCTAATCTTACAAGCTCCTATGCTCTTGTTGTTGATCGAGGAAGAGTTAAACCCACCAAAAGGATGTTCCTTTCCTCCCCATCCATTAGTGAAGGAAAAGAAGCACCATCCACAATCCAAAGCTGTGGTACAATGCAATACACATGATTATCTTATTTAATTCATTTCTTTATTAACACATAATCATACATATGAAACCATAGATCAAAATAATCTCAAATACATGGAATACATTTCACAATGCAAATTCTCAATAATAGGCACATTCCAAACAATCATTCCAAGACAATCAATATTTTACAACACATCATTTTCAACATCTAATAAACATTTGAACACAAGGAAATGAACACACCAAATATGACATCAATGAAAAATACATCTTCCAACCTTATAATGTTTGACTTAATATAACACATCCAAGACTACATACAACATCCACATGAATTGTTACTTTCATCCCATACTATTAAATCCATCTTCATGTGAAGCTATATGCCTTCCTAAGAACACATGCCCAAGGTAGAACTACATGCATCCTATCCTTTGCACAACACAAGTATCTAAATATATCAATACAAAATAAGAAATAAACAAACACACCAAATAAATGGAATACAAATAACACATAGTCCAAACATTCAAAACTCAAATACACGAGCCACACACATAAAGAAAACAAACATAAAGCAACCACATATAATAAACATAGAATAAAAGAACATCACATATGACAAGATCATAATAATAATGACACTCACATAAGTAAAATCACACAAAGATTCCACAAGACATACACACTTGGTCCCAAAAACCCATATAGAGGTTATTTACTAATAATACTATACACCTAAGTATCACTAACTCACATAAGATAAGAAGGTTAACTACAGATACCGAACACATAACACCCCTACCACAAGGTAGAAACATGTATGCCATGACAACGGGCCACAAGTCTTAACTTAGAGATATCCTAGCTTTAGTGGTGCAAGACGGTCATAACATACATTTCTTGTGGACCCTCTGCCTATGCAAAGATAAACAAGTTCAAATCTCAATCAATTTTCTTATGGGGGACAATGTCTCAAGTTATTTGGACCAAAGTAGAGAAAGCAAGATATTGACCATCATAAACCATAGGATATATCATATTCCATTCTTTCATATGGAACCCATGAAATAAACCTCTCACACATCCTATCCTTTCATATAGAACCTCACTCTCATAAGTATAATCATGCCACAAATGATGTCATACATAAATATAATCAACCATGACACAATAGATGTCACAAATTAATCATGACATAAAATATGTCACAAATCAATGTAAACCAACTATGACATAAAAGATATCACAAATCAACACAAATCAACCATGATAAAAAGTACCACTGTAAATCAATAGATTTAACTCCTATTGGAGACAATACAAGACCAAACCAAGTTGGATTTACAAATTTACATGAGTATAAACATGATAACCATCCCCTTAACACAATATAATGAAGAGATGATCTCCACTCAAAATAAGTTGGATGATCAAATAAAATACTAAACAAAAATCAAAATATTCTAACCATTACATAAAACTATCACAATCAAATCCAGTAAGGGGTTCTCAAATACATGACCATTGCACTTAGATGTAGGAATATTACACATAATAAGTTCTAAATAATGCTCACACCTCTACAACTAGTAGAAAAAATAATTAACATATGTATAAATTCATCAAACCATGTAGAGAGACCACATAGACCAAACATGACTTTTATCCTAGTAATTTCTATCTAAATTGCATAAAAATCATTGCCACAAATAAGCATGACTTTCTCAAAAAATAACATTTTCTCAAATTTTAAAATATATATTTGAAAGATAACATAGAGATATACAAAAGAAATAAAATTGTGCAATAAATATTTCGAATTAAATCTCAAATAACATAATTGTTACTAGTAAAACATAATAAAAGTAGCAACACAAACATATAATCACTACTAAATCCATATATCCAAATATAGAAATTGGGTTGGCTTATTTCTTGTGAGAATTTATAAATTTTGATGGTGCACCTACTATAAAAGTTTCATAAAAACCATTTCCTATAACAAGATTTATTAGCTTTATCTTAATCAAAACATACTACTTTTTTCATATTAATTTTAGTAGTTTATGATTTTTCCTAAAAACCATTTTCAAATAGAGTTCTAATCTCAAAAATACTTATTGAAAAATACAATTATAATCCTCTTAATATCTATATCTAACATTAAATTAGATCGATGTTTTATCTCTATAAATTAGTTGATTCTCCTAAGTTTCATTAGGATTCCTCTTCCTAAGCAACCCTAGTTTTCAACTTACAATAACTAGTTTCTTTCCAAGTTGAAAAAAATGAAACCTAATTATTTTTGTTCACATTTTCATGTATTTTTAAAAACATAATATGATTAACAAATAAATTTTTCCCGCTCTACATTTTTCAATTTTTTTCTATGCATGGTGGCTAGTTCTCATGGGGAACGTCATAGTCCCCCCTTTGTCCCCATTGGAAATAGGCATACATTTGGCACATGTTGGCCCCCAATCTCAAGGGACCATCCTTCCACATACTCTTTGCAAATTTTTGTGGTGCTCACGAAGCTTGCCATCTCAGACCCCAACGTTTGGAAAAATGTTCTCATCAGTGACAACCAAGATCCCTTTGGAGGGCAAATGCCTTGCTTGTTTTCTCTGAGTTTGATTGTGGAACAAAGATAACTCTTTCAAGCTCCACCATTGAAAGAATAGTTTCCTCTATGGAGAATGCTTTGGTAGGACATTTTTTTTCCTTCATTCCTTCCATTGATATGGTCCACTGGTGGATTGCTTCCAAATGACATCTGAGGGTAGTGTTGAGGTGAGCTCTATGTCAAGAGGTTTATTCCTATTCAAGGTCACTTCTAAGGATAACCTTTTGCTGACCCTCTCCTTGATCCCCTAGTTGTATGACAAACATCACTTATCCCTTTGTAGGTGGAAGCTAGGGTTTGACCTTGTGTGGATAAGATTGCTCGGGATACCACTCAAGTTTTGGGATGAAATGGTTTTCTAATGGATTAGAAACTCCCTCAAGCACTTCATTACAACCAACACAATAACAAAGATGAAGTCCAAGTTAGTATCCACCCACTTTAATTTCAATATTGATATCAATAAGACCCTCCCAAAATTTATTACTTCGAATTCTAAATATGGGAAATGGTCCCGACCAATCTACTATGAGAATGCTACTGTGTTCTATAAAAAATGCTCTGAAACTGGTCACTTAATCTTTGATTGCAAAACCTTGGAAAAAGGTTTAATAAAATCAAAGGACTTGTGGTGCTCTAAGATGACTCCTCAAAGGGCTATCCCTTCAAAGAGGATATCCTAAGTATCTTTACAACCCCACCTAAATTTGGGAATAAGGAAGCAAAGTTTATTACTCTAACACAATCTGCATCTCTTGAGAACTTGGTAGTGACAGAGGATGTTCTGCCAAAGTGTGTACTTTCAATGAATGAATTGAAAGAAAAGTTACCATTTGAATTGAAGGAAATAGAAGAGGGGGAAATACCATGTGCTACTACTACTCTAACACAATTTGAATCTCTTAAGAATATATCCATGATAGGAGATGTTTTGTAGAAGTATGTGCTACCAATAAATGAGTTAAAAGAAAAGGTACCATATGATTTGAAGGTGTGCCATAGAAAAATGGCCCCTTGTCATTTTCATGGCCTTTTAGGTCTTGTTTCATGGTATTTGATAGATTTTTCTCTGATTTTATGCTGTGAAATGACTTGAACATGCATATTTAGGTACTAAAATTCAAATAATGATGTCTTGTGAAGGTGTTGTAAGACATTTCTACATTCTTCTAGACTCTATTTATTACAATTCACCTAAAAATCACTTTTTTATTCATCATCAAGTCTTGTTTTCAAGTGTTGTTAAGTCTTGTAACAAGATTTCACGCTTTTCTAGGCACATCTTCAGTATTTATCCCTTTCTGATGCTTTATGTGACCCCTTTATGCCCTCATATGACTTAATTAAGTGCATTTTTGAATATTATCCTGAAAAACATCATTAAATACAACATATTTCTCGACACATATTTTCAGGTCCTAGGTGGGACCCATTCGCCATGGGTGGCGAATGAGTCCCCCTTGGCTCCAAATTCAAAATTTTTAAAATTTCCTTTCGGGTTTTTATTAAAAAACACTTTCAATGTTGGCCTGTGATGATGTATGAATGGTTAACTAAGAAACAAGTGTGTATAAATATGTGATTTTCACCTCATTTTACATCTCCTCATTCATTCAAGCATTCCATCTCACATTTCAAGTATTCAAGCATTTTACAACATCAATTCAAGCAATATTCAAGCACTTTGGAGCATCCATTAACATTACTTCAAATTTTCATTATCAAGGGTTTGGTAAGTTGATAGCTATTGCATGTTATTAGTTTATCATTCTCTTTCCTTTCATTGTTTCATTAAGGGTTTGATTAACAAAAGTGGGGTTTGACCAAGGCAAACCCCTATTTGCTAACCCTCAACCATTTCCCCCCTATTGCATGTGTGTTTGTAGACCTAGGTATGTAGATTTGACAAGATTTTTGGTGTTGAAGATTAGTAAACAAGTCAACTAGGTGCTTCAAGTCAACTCATTTACATTTCAAGCTTGGAGAAGGTTTTCTGTCAGTTTCCTATAGAATTGACTTTGACAACTCGACAATCAGAGATTTTCAGATCTGGTGTTGCAAAGTTGTCTCCCAATTTTTTAGAAATTTGGGAGAGGACTGATTCGCCACCAGTGGCGAATGAGTCCCACCTTAGAACTAAAAATCTTAATTTTGTCAGATTCTGGATCCTGACAGTCAGAAACCAATTTCTGACACTTTTTCACCAGTAGGAGGACTAATTCGCCACCTTGGGGAAATGAGTCCCATTGTGAAAATTTAGTTATTTCAGTCAGCATCCACAACATTCTAGATTCATCAAATATTTCCCAAGTGCACTCTATTTCTACCAATTTCTTTTTGTTCTGCATCATTTCTTCATTTGATTCATTGTTTGCATATCACAATGTGTTTCAAACATAGCATAGATCTTAGCTTTGCATTCAAATTCATTCATTTAAATCACTCAATTGCATTTAGTTTACTTCATTTAGTCTAGACAACATTCCACATAACATAATTTTAATGAACTAGTTTGCATTTTTGGTCCTACCTCTCTCCTTTTAGGTGAAAAACCCTAGAAGAGCTAGATAAGTCCTAGAGAGCCAAAAATCAACGATTCAGAAGGATAAATAAGAGGGAGAAATACCATGTGACCCCTCAATAGTCAAACCTTTGAGGATACCCCTCTCCCACAAAGTGAAAGTTCAAAGACTCCAACTTGGACTGGTCCAACTATCCCTACATAGGCAATTGAATGTTTCTAGACTTATGGTCACCCTCTAAATTTAGATGGTTAGACAAATCCCAAAAGCAAAAAAAGATTAAGAAGGAAATTTTAGGGCTCAAAACCAAGGAGGGTAGACTCTCCCAAAGGAAAACAAGGAAAATGGATGCTGCAAAGGAGATAACTATTAGAAGCCAAAGGACACTAGAGAAATCCTAAAAGAAGACTACAAAATGAAGTTTATCTCTTAAAATATTAGAGGGCTCAATAGCCCTCACAAAAAACTGACTCTAAAAAACTATATTTTAGAGAACACGATGGACATATTTTTATTGCAAGAAGTTAAGATAAATAAGTCCAATTTTGAAACTATTGCTAAGAACATTTGGCCTTCTGCCCAATTTTTGATCAATGAGGCTTCTAGTGCTTTGGCTGGCCTTGTTACAGTGTGTAACCAAAACATGACAAGTGGCTCCCTATTTTTCCATTCTAAGAATTGCCTGGGTATTGCGTTCTCTGCTATTAGTCTTTCTTGAAACTTCCTAAATATCTATGCCCCCAATATGAGAAATGCTAGAAAATATCTATGGCTTGAGATAAGCACAATGGTTCTGGGCAATAAGGAGGCACATTAGATTCTTGTGAGGGATTTCAAGTCCCCTCTCTACCCCTCAGAGAAAATTGGAGGTCTAATTGACTACATCGACAATATGGTAGATTTGGTTGAATTACTAAATGTAACTGGACTTATAGACATTGACCTTCATGGTCAACTTTTCACAAGGACAAACTAGAGATTTGGTGAAAATATTATCTAGGTTATTCTAGATAGATTTATGGCCTCCTCTAACTGGGTCACTCTCCATAATCTAAATCTCCTTGCTCTAATAAGGACAATATCTGACCATACTCTCTTGTTGAGATGGGAGGACAATACAAATCTTGGGACTTTCCCATTCAAATATGAGATTATGTGGGATACTCACTCTAATTTCAAAGTTAGAATATCTAAATTGTGGAACATTCTTATCCAAGGATTTGGAATGTTTTATGTGAGCCAAAAACTAAAAAATATTAAAAATAAGGTGAAAGGGTGGAAAAATTGGGTCTTTAAGGATTTTTCCATCAAAAGTGTGACATTGCTACTAAGCTTAAGGATATTCAGGCCAAAATGGCTGAAGGCATGATGTGATTGAGGATCAAGGAAATCTACCAACTTGAGAAGGATATTTTCCTTGACTAGACTAAAGTGCTAAAGAAAGAAGAAATGTTTCAGAAACAAAAGTCTAGAATCCAATGGCTAAAAGAAGGTGATCATAACTCAACTTTCTTCCACCTCTCTACCCTAAAACATAGGAAAAGGAATCTGATCACCAAGCTTACTAATGATAATGGGATTGAAGGTAATACAAAGGAAAAAATTGCGAGAATTGCTTCAAAGTATTTTCAACACTTATATATGGAATCTATTACCAACCACACTATAGAGTTGGGAGAACAGTTGTTGGACATCACCCTAGTTACTATAACTGAAAATAATAACACTCTCATCCTAAGGCCTATCACCCATTTAGGATTGCAACTTCCAATACATGGGAGCATTTAAAGCTCCTGGTCTAGATGGTTTCCCCTAACCTTCTTCCAAGAATTTTGGGACATTGTTGGGAAGATGTCTTCCTATCATTAATATTTTTAAACTTATTCAAGAAGATTCCATAAAGGGGGTCAAGCTAGAAACCTCTCTAGACCCCTCAACAATCAAGCAATTTGTGGATGATATAATTATATTTGAGAAAGCTTTAGTTTTTGAAGATAGGAAAGGGGAAGTACGCCTTAATAACTATGCCACCACCTCTGGCCAGTGCATAAATTATAAGAAAATTAAAATATATTTCTTTAATAACACTCAAGAATTACAAGATAGAGTGACTATTATTCTAGGATGTGACAACACCCCTCTTCCTGCTATTATTTGGGATTGCTTTAATGGTCAAAGGGATTACCCCTTATTTTTGGTTTATTTTGTGTTGGAAAGATTTTGCAATTTTTTTTTTTTTATATGGAAAGGTACAATCCTAAGTTATGTAGGTAAAATACAACTTCTTGCTCATGGTCTTCAAGGTATACATGTATATTTCCTTTCTTTATTCAAAATTCTTAGTTACATCACTAAAAACATAGAAATAATTCATTTAAGGAATTTCCTCTAGTTTGGTACAAAGGAAAAAAATATAGCTTTGCTCAACTAGGATATAATTTTTCTTCCTAAAGCTAATGGTGGTCTTGGAATAAGGAAAATAAAATCTACCAATAAAGCTCTTCTAGCTAAGATTGGTTGGGACCTTTTGCAAAATCAAAAGGATTGGTGTGCTATCATGAAAGCTAAATACTTTTGTAACATCCTTTTTATCAAGAGCATTTTCATAACTGAACATTCCATGGGTCTCTAATCTCAAAAAACATTCTTAAATCATATTAGTTTATGTATGGAGGCATAATATGGAAACTAGGGAATGGATCTAGGATTAAATTTTGGGAAGACTCTTGGATTTTGAGTCAACCCCTAAATCAAGTGGTGTTCAAGGACGTTTAGGGACCAACTATAAAATTCTTTGGAAGGAGTGTGGTTGACTACCTGAATGGATGCCCAGGCTCTCAGAAATGGATAAATTTAGAGAGATGTTATAATAATAAAGAGCTAAGAAAAAAGCTAAAAACCTCCAAAAATATTTCCCTAACAAGAATACCTATGTTTCAGAATGAGGATAAATTTTTCTAGGCTAAGGAGAGTAAAATAAATTTTATTTCCAAATCGGCTTATAGTTTTCTATTGAAGCATGAACACTGTGGTGGGATATGAAATAAAATAGGGAACTAATACCTAATACCCAAGATCAACTTCTTTAGGTGGACCACTACTCACAATAGAATCATAACCTAAGATAACTTAAGAAAGAGAAGCTTCTAGATACCTAATAAATGTGCTTTATGTAAAATGAATGAGGAATATGTGCTCTATCTATTGTTACACTACCCCTTCTTTGATCAGGTTTGGGGCTATGCCCTGTAGAAACTGGGAGTTTGTAGGACTATGAATGACGGTATCAAAATTTTAGTGGAAAATTTGATTTTCCCCTTCACTCACTCTCTAGTTATGGAGCTTTGGAGATAATTTCCCCCCAAAATATGCCAAGGCATCTAAAAGGAAAGGAATACCATGATATGATGTAATGAAGAAAATAGTGCCAAGGTCTTTGGTTCTTGTTCTAGGCTATTAATTGAGCATGTCTCTTTGTGCAACTAGAAAATATTGGGAAAGCCCCCTAATGAATTTGATTCAAATATTTCTCATAGATGGGGCTTACATTTGGACCTAAAGTTGACAATTCTAACATTATAGCAAGAGAAAATATCAAATGGAAACCACCACCTTTAGGTTGGTCAAAACTCAACTTTGATGGGGCTGCCAAAGGAAAAGTGGGAATAGCTAGTACATGGGTGGCATCATCAAGAAATTTGAGGGAAAATTTATTGCTGGATTTATAGGGGGCCTAGGGGAATATTCATCTATTGTGAATGAAGCTATGGCTATGTTAGGGGGAATTAAGATCAAATTGTCTTTAGGGATAAAAAGAATTCAGGTGGAAGGCGAACCTTAAATAATTATATATGTTTTTAAAGGTAATGGGATGAAAAGATGGCTTGTTCTAATATTATAAAGAATATTTAGAACCCCCTGATGGGATTTGAGATCCTCAATGCTTATCATATTTACAAAGAAGGAAATCAGGTGGCAGGTGCAATTGTAAACATGGAAATTACTTTAGAATCAACTAGATGTTGGAGGGACACATCATGTCTACTAGCCAAGGTTTGTGGTTTAACCCTTGAAGAACAATGTAACAACATTCAAAATGTGGAGAGCTCAAACTATAATCTTAAGGGTTGTCTTTATGCTCTTATTTACCCTTATTATAATTCCCCTCCCTAAAACGATGGGTGGGTTGTCGTGAACTTGAATTTTGGATGAGAGAATGAACGTGTGGATCTTGAGGAAAATTGATTTTATGCTTGGTGTCCTTTGGGTTCCAATTATTAATTTGAATATAAGGTTGATAATGAGATTAAAATTTCACGATAAAAAAATAAGCTCAAGTCATGAGGTTGATAATTATGATTTGTAATTCAAAATATTCTTATTAGTTCATGATTGATATCCTACCTCCCAAGTTGGCCCTTGTTAATCTGAATATGTGCTACTTCAAATTCAGTCATATGAAAATAATTACTGGCATGGAGGTACAAGTTACCCAACTTAATTATGATACCAGTCTGACAAAAATCTAGATAATTCAGATATGCCTTTGGATTTTCCATATCCCAAACATGACTTTCCAACTATTACTCAACTCTTTGCATAGTTTAGATTATTTGAAATTCATAAAGGAAAAAACACACCTCATTCATATAATATCTATCCACATTTATTGCTTAAATCATCACAGAAATAAATATATCCAATATTTCCAGCTTTAACTATAGCAAAAGATGTGTGAAGAAAGGGTGAGAATGAAACTAGGCTCCTAAAAAGAGTTTAAGAAGGATTATTTGCTTTGACACATCTCCATGGAAGGGGGATTGCATTGCTGATAGAGTGTTTAAGATGAAACGATGAAAATATTTCAATTTAGTTCACCAGTGGATGAAATCAAAGATAGGTCAAGGTTAGTGGGATTTATTTTGAAGTCAATGAAGAGGTCATCACACAAGACATTGGAATTTCATACAATGGGAAAAAACTAAATAAAAATATGAAGGTGCAAGAAATGGACAACATGAACCAAATTTTCAAAAAAGAAAAATCCTTGTTAAATTGCATGTAGGTTATGATCACAGTAAAATTCCCTCCATGGGACTAGGTATTCCTTGTGTTAATTAAATATTTTACGCTTGAGGGTAGGTATAAATGCTACTATTCTATCACATGACACTGCTAAATCATTTAGAAATTGTCTGCTGATAAGTTTTCCATTTTACCTTCTATCTTCTATTGAAATTTATGTTAAGCCACTAAAATTTCTACCAAGAAGTCGAGAAAGCCCCCTATTTCACTTCATCAGGGGCTCATCCTAAGGTTATACCACTTTCACCTTATGCTTTCTCCTCTGATCCAATTAGGGTTATCCTTGTGGAAGAGCCATCTTCTATCCCTCCCCCCCTTAAACCCCCAAAAACCCTCCCAATGAAGATTCTATTAAAACTCATTCTAAAAGAAAGTTGAATTCACTTGCTAAAGAAACTACCCTTGGTCCCGATCCAAAAACCCCAAAAAAGAAAATCAAAAAGGTTAAAACCCATGAAACCTTGAGATAGAAATTTGCGACTATAGGGATTTGTGAGCTCAAAAACACTTCCAAAAACACTAGAAAATGTCCTAATATTATTGTAACTGATACCTCCAACAAAAATGACAAGAAAATCATTGTCAACTTCTATGTGGAAGAAACAACCTTTTATGAGGAGACTGATGTAAATAATGAAATGATGAACAAGGATAATAATACTATAGATAATGATCCAACCATTGATGCCAAGAAACCCCAGTGTAAGAAGACACAAATTGGCTAGTAAACAAGTCCTTGAGATTACAGTTGACAAGATCTCCAATGATTCTGAGCAAGATAAGAGGGATGAGGAAAACATCAAAGAGGACAATGCAAAGGAACCAGAGGAGTATGTTGATGGGCCTATTCTAGTCCCAAAATTCAATGCTATGCTCAACAAACTATAGGACTCCACCACAACAAAAGAACACAAGGAAAACTACCCCGACTATGAGAATACTGCCTAGAACTACATGGCTCTTATGAATAGAGTTGAAAATTTGGGATGGAAACTCAATAGACTTTCTCGTTTCTCACTCAAAGTCATACACCATTCAATTGTCACTCTTTCCCTTGTGCTACAAGATGAGATAAATAATCATGACAAGGCAATGGAACCCATCTCAATCCAATAGAAGAAATATGTCTTCAAGTTGCTCATGGAGGAATGGAAAAAGCTTCCCAAGTAGTGTGTCCTTGTTAGTTTTTTTTATCCTTGTTGGTTTTTATCTGGTTGCTACTATGCTGTAATTTTGCTATTTGTTCATTGTCACTGGTTTGTTTATGGCTATTGACCTTGGTTTTCTTTTGTTTTAAATTAGGTCTTTTTGTGTATGGGTACAATTCCTTGTAAATGCTACTTACTTTATAAAAAATAAATATATCTATTTTTATTAAAAATCCTAGATTCATCAATTAACTAAAGTAAATATTTTCTAAATCCTTGCATGACAAGAATTCTACCTCAACCCTTATAGTAGTTTGGTAAAGGGAATGTGCATGAATCAATTAATTGAAAAATCACAACCATGTTTTACTTATTTATCATAAAACACTTCTTAATCATTGATTTTCAATTTCCTATCTTTGCAAGGCCCATCCTTATCATGCCTAGGAATGATTATACTTATTTAAAACCACATTATATAAAATTTTTATAGTTTCTTTTTTCTTAAGAAAGTAATTCCATCATTTACCAAGCTAAAAACCAAGTAATATTTTAATTCTAGTATTATTTTCCATATTTTCCTCTAATATGGTGGAAAGGTAAGAATATAATATAGATCATATGATTTATCAAAATACTTATCCTTTGAAAAATATCCAACCACATAGTATTCATGATCATCATAATCAATAAGAATATAAAATAGAAACTAGTCAACATCATAATAAAGTCTCTTTTTTATCTAAAAAACAACTTTTTCAAATAATAGAGAATCTAACCATATATATATTTTTCTTCCCTTCTACTTCAAACATGGAGAGAGTCTCATTATGCATAGTTTCATCTCTAATTGGATACTTTAGGTTACATTTTCTCATGTTTTTGAAATTTGAACTCTTCCAGCTTCGTAAAATTGAGACAAAATTGATATATGAATAATTTATCATATTGATTATATTTGAGAGGGAAGGGTGGAAAGTACAACGTTTCAATCTCATACCTCCTAAGCCCCATCCTTTATATTCTCTTTAGTTTTACAAAATATTTATGCTCTTTAAGGCTAGCACAATCAAAATTCTCAGTCTTGACCCTCTTCGAAATGTTCATCAATTTTGCATTTTTGGTTTAATAAGTCATTTCAACTTTTCACGTTTAAATTCAAACTTTTTAATCTACATTAGCCTCTACTGACTCAAGTTTAAGTTGATCAATCTTAACCCACACATCATCCTTATATAAGATATCTTCAAACTCATGGGTGTAGTCCAAGTTCACTATCCCAATTGTAATGTCCCATTTTTTAATAATTTTCCAAATTTCAAACAAAGCAAACTAGAAATCATATGCAAGATATTTATAAATAGTGGATGACTAGCTTCTTTTTATCAAACCAATCAAACTCATGGGTGTAGTCCAAGTTCACTATCCCAATTGTAATATCCCATTTTTTACTAATTTTCCAAATTTCAAACAAAGCAAACTAGAAAAAACATGCAAGATATTTATAAATAGTGGATGACTAGCTTTTTTTTATCAAACCTTCCAACTCATTTTGTAGCCAAACTGAATCCTTCATTTATTAGAAATGAGTCAATTTTGAGAATAAAAATTATTTTTTACTGTATGTGTGAAAAATGTATCAATCTAAATGAAATTCAAACACATATCAATAAGACATTAAATCAGGAAAAACTGAAAAAGAAAACAGAATAAACAAACTGTGACTATAGCTTCCTCGGAATCATCTTATCTCTCTCTAACTCCAGCGTTTTGTTGTTTCCAATGGCTCTCAGATCAGCAGATCAAGCTCAACAAAATGAACAGCTAAAGAACAAGATTTTAAAAATGCACACTATGCTAAATGCAAGGCTATGCTAAGATGAAAGTATTGCTGTGATGCTAAAAGGCTGTGATTGCATAAGCTGATTGCATGTACGTTCGTGAGTTTTCGTATGTATGCGTAGGTAACCAAAGCTTGGATTTGTATCAGTATTTATAGAGTTTTAGAACGGATTCAATTGGTTGATTTGATTAACGGCCCAGATTAAGCTTGTTCGAATGGATGGTGGAATATTTTTGAAAGTGGAGAGGGAGATAGAAGGTTTCCCTTTTCCTTCGATTTTCATCATTGAGATCTGAAGGGAAATTGCCGTTTCAAAGAATGAGTTAGAATGAGTTAGAATTAAATAAAATAAATTTATTTAATTTAGAAGTGAAGACAGATATAGAAACTCGCATAATTAAATAAATTATATTTAATTATGTTTTAGAAATGAATTTAGAGTGAGAGGAAAATATTAAATTAAATATTTAATATTTAATTTAATTTGGGATGAAGAGAATATTCCATTATTTGAATACTCAAACTTTGGAATGATATGATAATTAAAATAAATTATCGTATTTATTTAATTTAATTAAGAGGAATGTGGGAAATGTCAATAATTAAATAAAGTTATTTATTTAATTAAGGTAGAAGAATTAGAAAATGATCAATATAAATAAACAATTAAATTTATTTATATGTAGATGACTTTTAGGAAAATTAATTAAATAATTCATATTTAATTAATTAACAAGCTTAATCATGACCAATTTTAGACGTATACATTTACTAATATAAAATCGCCTAACAAAATGAGATATGCTATTTATTTTTCTTTCTTCAATCACAATACTCATTTCAAGATTTTAGTATAATATTCAAAATTATAATAATGGATTTTAACTCAAATGACTTAAATAAGATGTGCAATTAATTGTATATATATGGGAATACGATAAATGAAAGATGGGTCACTATTATATGGTATGAAATTAACTACCACAAGTATTATCTATCCCCTACACCTCCATAAGGATTATCTTACAACTTTAAAACCTTATTATTTATTGGTGATTAGCTAAGATGTCCAAAAGGGTGTGATCAACAATAATAATCGTGGTGTTGGTTCCTTGATGTATTTCACAACTCACACTAATGGTATTCGTACCCTAAACCAATCAAAAATCCTCTTTTTGTATTGGTGCACCAAAATCAATCCAAAAGTATCTAATAAGTGATGGTGATCAACCACCAAACTTGGCACAACTCCTACATTTCACTCTTGGATGATGTATTATCCTCCCTACTATGGTACTTAGTAAAAAATAAAATTGATCAACTCCATGACTTTGAAAACTTGAACTTTTAATTTTCATGTAAACTTTAATTTCTAAAAAATAAAAAATGACAGAAAAGCCTCAAATTTCGCTGATCATGCAACTTGTGATACACAATTGCTAATGATAGAGACAAGGTTTTTTGTCCTTATCTCCAAAATAGAAGTGTAAGAGGGTTTTAATACTCCTAAACCTAAAAAAAGCTAATTATTTTCATCCTGTGGCGTAAATTTAAGCACCAAATCACAATGAAAATGCTAAAATGAAATATTGATAAGAAAATAAACCTAGGTGCACGTCCTTGATATAACTTTTAAAACTAAGCCCCCAAATATATATATTTTTTTATATTAAGTATAGAGTAATCAAAAGATATAGATCAAGAAAGTATCAGATCCAACTGTAGATCAATCACCAACCCCCTGTACAATTACAAAAAGTGATTCCCCCAATTACAAAAAGACCAAACCCAAATAATAATAGTATATCAGCCTCACCTATACTAGCCCATTACAAAATATCAACATGGATCACCATCAGAGGAACAAAATTCCAATATAGACCTGCAACATAGTGTCAAAATTACATCAAAGTATAGTGTTAGACTATGAACCAACTAGCAATATACAACACTTATGAACATTGAAAAATAAAAAGGATATGAAGATGCTAGGAGCAGATAGTCATTGATTCTTTCGAGCATCATTTTCATTACACAGAGCTAACAGAGCTTCAACTGCATTATGTTCATCAATGGATGGCTACACAACCTAATACCTGTTAACATCCCTCCTATTCTGACCACCTACAATATCTTGCCTAAAAGCATGAAGAGCCCTCATAAAGACATCAAACCCTGGATGACCCTCCGATCACATGTGCCCATACCAAGCCTCCAAAATATCAATAGTAACCTATCAATTTTCAAGGTAGTGCCAAAATTTATTCTTGGAAAGCTCCATAGTGATATAAACCTACATGACAAAATTGTGGAAGATGAGTCTTCTGTAAGACTCAATAAGCACCCTCCTTTTCTCCTGAAATATGTTCTCATTTCTAGCCTTCCAAATGGACCAAAGAATAATGGAAGAAAAACATAACCAAAATAGTGCAACAGTCTTTCCCATTCTTGAATTTTGAATTTTTTTTTTTCAGGGAGTGGTTGTCTATTAGTGTCCAAATATCTTGATTATCACAAAACATTTCCCAAATTTCCTTAGCAAAGATGCAATCAAAGAAAATGTGTTTAATAATTTCAGGAGTTCTACAAAGATTGTAGATATCAATGCCATTAAAGTTGGTTCTATATGACAACCTTTGCAAAATAAGTAGCCATCTAAAACAAGCAATCTTAGCTTCCAAATGTTTGGACTAGTTAAACTAAAAAAATAATTTCCAGTAGTTTTTATTCTATTTAACCTTCTAGAGCTAATTTAGATGATTTGTCAAATCAATATGTTCTGTGAGCATAAAATACATATCTTTAACTTTTGTTTTTTGTATATTATTTCCGTTTTACCACTGAAAGTTCAAATATTGAGTTTTATCATCATTATATTTGACAGGAAATTGCAACTTGTTACAGGCTTCCCTGAGAACTGAATAAGTCCTCCAATTAGTAGGAGGGATATATTTTGAGTACAAATCATTCCAACTTTTGAGTCTGCCATATTTCAAAATATGTTTGAAACATTGAATTCCTTTGCAGGCCCAACTATTAGCAGAGCATCCTTAAATTAAGGCCAAGGGTTTCCCCTTATGTTTGAGATTCCACCAAATAGATCTATTGATCTGAATGGTCCCATTGCCCCTTGAGATAAAGTGACAATTTGTGAGCCTAGTCTTCATTATTTCCCATGCCTGCCAAATAGTCTTAAAGACATTAGAACCAATAGGTAAGATGGGTTCCTTCCTACTAAGGATATCACTGAAAGGTAAGGACATCTAGGCTTTAGCATGTTTAGGAGTAGCAATAATAATATTTTTCCTAACCAACACTTTCCAGGGCTCCTCACCCTTGAGAGCACCAAGAATCCATTTTGCAGCCTATGCAATGCCCTGTAGTCTAATATCTTTTAAACCCATACCACATTTATCTTTCTCTATTGTACACCACTCCCACCACACCGAGTGCTGCTTCCTTTTACCTTTACCATCAGACCAAAGAAAAGCCCTTATCTTTTTTTGAATTTCATTAATTTGATAAGAATTGAAAAACCAAACTAAAGCAAAATAGATACTATAAGAGGACAATATCTTTTGGTAGATTTGAATTCTCCTAGCCAATGATAAAAACTTCCTATTCCAATTGGAGATATTTCTTTCAATCTTATCTCTAACCCAATGCCACATTTCCTTAATATTAGGATCAACAACAAATGGAATGCCAAGATATCTCACAATCTTGTGAGGACCCCCCCATTGGAGACCATATTTTTTGATCCAATTAGGAGCCACCTCTGTCCAACCCAAGAGTTGAGATTTAGAGGGAGAAATTTTGGCTCCTGAGGCAAGACAAAAAACATCCAACTTACCCAACAAATTTGATAAGTTGGCCTCTTCCAAGCACAAAAGAATTGATTTATCATTTGCAAATTGGAGGTTAAGGAGATCATTTTCATCAGGAAATCTAAGACCTCTGATTCTTAGAATGGATGAGTTTTCCCTTAGCACAAAATACAGGGCATTTGAAGCTATTACAAAGAGAGTCGGTGCAAGAGGACACCCTTGCCTTACAGACCTTTCAAGTACAATTTCATGAGACAAAACTCCGTTAACTTCAAATTGGGCAGTGGCATCCCAAAAAAGAGTTCTGACCATATGACAAAAGGAATCAGGAAATCCAAAGGCTTTTAGCATTGATATTACAAAACCCCACTCAATTCTATTGTAGGATTTTTCAAAATCCAATAACAACATTGCAACATTCTGCTCAGTGAGTTTTGCCTAGTTCAAGGCCTCCCAACTAGTGATAAGGTTTTCAAGAATGTATCTCCCTTTTATAAATCTAGTCTAAGTAGAGTTAATGATTGAAGGGAGAACAAGGGCCACCATATCAGCTAGAATCTTAGCAAGAATTTTGTATGAGACATTAAGCAATGTTATAGGTCTCCAATTTTTAACCAAGGTTTTATCTCCTTCCTTAGGAATTAGTTTGATTACCGCTTTGTTGATTTGGATGCCAAGAGTTCCCTTCTCAAAAGCTTTCTTGTATACAAGGAGATCATCACTAACCCAATCCAAAAAGGACTTATAGAGCTATGTAGGGAGGCCATTGGCTCCTGGAGATTTATCATTTTTAAGGGAGAGGATAGCCCTTCTGACTTCTTACACACTGACCTCCTTTCCAAGTTCATCAACCATCTCTAAATTCACCTTTTTTGGTATAATCTTTTCAATATGTTGCCTTTCCTGGAGATTGGCATCATTTTAACCATTAGAGGAGAAGAGGCTTTTATAGAAAAGGAAAAATTGAGTCCTTATTTCCTCCAGATTGCTTATAGCTGCATTTGACATTAAGCCAATCAATTTTCTCTCTAGCCTATTTCTCTTTTATATATCTAAAAAATAATTTAGTTCCTTTATCTTCATTTTCAAGCCAATTCATTTTTTCTTTGACCCTTAGGCCTCTGACTCTAACATTTTGAAATTTCCTAAGGGAGCACTTGGCCAAAGTCACCCTGTTTGTGAGATCTTCATCTCTAGGGTTCAATTGCAACTCTGTATTTTCTTGTAAAAGTTTCTCCTAAAGGAGGGACTCCTTTCAATGGTCTTTGGCTTTCTTTTTCCCAATGGTCTGGAACAAGGCCTTCCATCCTTTAGTATTCAAATTCCATCTATCCCTATGAGAGAGATTTCTATATAACCATTTATTAATCTGTCTTAAATACAAAATGGCATTTTTGCAATCAATATCCTTGAGAAGAGCAGTGTTAAGACATAAAATATCATTTCCTTTGGAAACCTTAGGGACACCCTGCTTAAGAAATTTTTTAGCTCTAATCGAATGATGATCAAAGAGGGAAAAGGGAGAAAATTCAACCTTGCATCCAAGATTCACTAAAGAGGCTGAAAAGAAGGAACTATTGAAGTAGAACCTATCAAGTCTGCAATAGATTCTTCGGCCAGCCTGCTGAGAATTACACCATGTAAACCAGATGGACTTAGAATCCATTTTTTTCCTTTCAATGGGGTCCTCTAACTTGAGTTTGGATCTCATCCTTTTCCAATAAAAAATTTCATTCCCCTTCCACTCAAAGCCAAACCCTCCCCATTTATCTTCTTCTCTCTCAACAAAGTTGAAATCACCACCAACAATCCACGAAATTTCTTGCAAAGTACCCATCCAATTCTAGAGTCAAATCCTTTCATTTTAATCATTAGGAGCATACACAACACAAAAATAAAAACAAATGTCTTCTTTCTTGATTGTTAGCTAGACTGCCCTATTGCAAGGAGAGACCCCAAAGCCATCCCAAAAGTAAATTTCTCTCCAAGTGTTTTTTTTTATATTTAAATATTTAAAAACACTTTTTTAATTTATTAAATTGGCATTATTTTAAGCTATCCAAAGATAAAAGAGGTTGGAACCAACTTAAAATAAAATTAATATTCATTTCCCTTGATTAATCCATTATCCTATGAAAAATTAAAATATGATAGAGGAATTCTTATGATTCTATATTAAAAAAGGTGACACATTAGTCCACCCTTCTTTAAATTTCATGCCTTAAAAACAATTGTACATTTGGATGATAAAAAATCTCCACACCATCCCATGTAGTATCCTCTAGTGGAAGGTTCTTCCAATGTACCAAGTACTCCATTGTGATTCTATTCCTCAACCTTCAATCTCTTATCTTTGATAACTTCAAGTGCTGAGACCAATTTTCGCTCATCATCAAATGGTGGTAACTCTAAAGGGGTAACATGTTGTCCAAATGCATTTTTAAGGCATGAAACATGAAGTACATTGTAAATTTTGTGGGTTTTTCGTAGTTCTAACTCATAAGAAACCTCACAAATCCTCCTCAAAATATTGTAAGGCATATAAAATAATGGTTGAATCTTTTCAACTCTCATTATTTTGAGAGAAGACTATATAAAGGATTTTAATATAAAAATGCCATATCTCCCACCTTGGAAGCTCTCTCCAATTAGTGACAATATATATGCATATATTTTTTATTATCAACTTTTTGTAAATTCTCTTTAACTTCATTCAAAATTTCTTAATTTTTTAAAACTAAATCCCTTTCTTCTAGTACTCTACTATTTTAAATGATCAAATCCAAAATGACAAATGCATCATATCCGTACAATGCTTTGAAAGGAGTCATTCCTATGGACATGTGGTGTGAAGAATTATAAAAATATTCTCTAAAATAAATCCATTTAATTCACATTATTTTGTGTCATGTAACATAGTTTTTCAAATATTCCTCAATCCATTAATTCACAATATCTATCTATCCATCTATTTGAGGGTGATAATTAATGCTAGGAGATAACCCTATATATATCAATTGACATATATATTTTTAGAATAAACTAAGGAACTTGTCCTTATCACTCTCAATATTTTTAGATAATTTGTGAATTCTAAACACCTTAGTTAAAAATAATTCAGATACTTGTTCCTTATAAAGATAATATAAAAATGAGCATACATAGTCTATTAACTACAAAAATATAGTCCTTACCATGTTCCTATAGAATATAGTTGATAAAATCTATGGAAATACTCTCCCATTTTTTGTTTGGATTTTGTAAGGGTTGTAGCAATCTTATTGGAAATACCCATTTTTTGGTATACTATATACTCCCTAATGTGTTTCTAAACATCTCCCTTGAGTCCTTTCCAATAAAATATCTCTGTAACGCCCCACTAAGGAACCCCAGAGGGTTTAACTGAAATGACTCAACTAAAAGATGAAATATTTTTTTTTTCTATGAGAACTAAAGCATTACTCCAACCAACTAACATAATAAACCCAAATGCACATGCAAAAACAATAAGGCTAAGTAATACTCTAGGGTTTCTTAATGTTGTTACTTAACAACTAATTAACATACAAATATCCATCTAATTTAAACTTATTCATAGCAATAAAAATTAAAGAAGAACTAACATAAACTAAGGATGCATTCCATTTATATCTACTGAACTAAACCACTGAATGAATTCACTTACTCTAAAAGACTAGGTTCATTTTAGATCCCAAATCCAAATGTTCCTATGACAAGAGATTTATTATACTATTGCAAACCCCATAAGAACACCATTGCAATTTCCATCATAAGTCCTATAAAACCATTACATTTAAGTTACATAAAAAATAACATCATGATTACATAATAGATACAACATCCACCTTACAGGTGTTTCCAAAATTACAATTACATCATGATCAAATAATACAGGAATATAAGAATCATCTCCTAATCTACTAGTGGATTGCATCTAGGAGAAACATCTAAAGAATGAAGCAACTCCAATCCATGCAAGAACAGGTCCAAAATACCCGATGGAAGAAGGCATCTACCACCTGACCATGTGGAACTGTAGGACCACTCCCCGTGCTAGGAGATAGACATATGGTCCACATTCACACAAACAAGGGATACATATTGTGTGGTCTCACAACATGCCCCATTTTCCCCCTTGGAAAAATGTGGAATCCCTTTTTTTCCCCTTGGAAAAATGTGGAACCCCTTTTTTTCCTTTTCCTTTGCTCCTTTTTGCTTTCGTTTGCTTTGGCATTGTTTCGCTGCTCGGTTGGTTGCTAATATTTCTTGGCCTTTTTGTTGCTTTATCCTTTTGTTTCTCAGATTCAGTGTTTTAGTCTTTTTACAGAGTTTAACATGTTACCAGAAACTAGAGACCCAGAGTCTTGCATTTGCACCTTGAGGGAATTTGTATCTTCATATGATCCTAGCTCTACCTAGTATTTCATTGACTAGAGTCGTCAATCTTGTCAGTTTCCTTTTTTATGAGAGTCCAGTATTTTATTGTTTCCTTTCTTTACTTACTCAGAAGTCAGAAACCGAAGATTCTATTTTGAAATAATTTGTCAATCTTTCTCTTGGACTTGATTTCTAGTCTTTTCTCTCATTCCAATTTTCTCTTTTTGAAGCTTAGAAGGTATTTCTCGGATCTCGATGTTTCTTTTTCAAAGGTAATACTGGAAATCCTTAATCCTGGTGATCACCAATCGATCACATATCTTTAATGACATATACCTTACAAAGAATCAGTGTGACATCTGATTGCCATGTTTAATCATCGCACCATCTTTCTTCTCAAGTAGTGAGCCCACACAAAAATCTAGGTGTTCGTGGTTTGGACCATATTCCATAATGATTGCACCTTTATTTGAGGAATTGATGCAAAATAACAGGTAATTAATGAAGGTGACAAACTATCTATGTACTTGGCACCACCTCAAGCACGCAATTGCTTTTGCAACACTCCACTTTGTGTCATATTGCAAATTTTTGAAGGACATTGAAGTAACAAAATGACATTGGCACACAAGGAGAGGTAAATTTTGAGAAACCAAAACACAACTACCAAGGGTTTTGAAGTTGCATTTGAAAGATCATCATTATCAACCAGAAACAGGCACGTTTTGAATAACTGATATTCTATTAAGTGTTTTTCAAGCTAAAAAAGCTCAATAATGGTATTTCCATTTAGAAATGAAATGTTGATTATTCTTTGATTTCCTGAATTTAATTGAAAATGAATTGAAATTTTATAAATTGTAAGTTTTGGTTAAATTTAACCCTAACTCACACACAAGACACACATTCTAAAAATTGCAAAACACATTAGACAAAATGAGCACTTTTTATGCAAGGCCATAAGATGAATTCAAATATTATAATTCACAAGCTATACCGATCAATGTAGTGGTTACAGACACTCATATGGGATGGTTTTCTGATATTGAAATCCATTCATGACTATTACAAGAAAGTGCTTCTTAGTGTACCAAGAATGCTACGACAAATGGGTTACTTTTGGCAGGAGGGTTTCCATCAACAATGGAAGTCCCTAAATTAGTTATGCAATGTATAAATTACTACAACCCAACCAAGAGGGTCATTGAGAAAGAAGGGAGAATTTATGTAGACCTATCACAAAAAGGAATCATATGCACATTTGGTCTCCCCATTTACACACAAATGTACAATGTGGATACAAAGGCTAAAAGCAAGACATCAAAATGCTGAAGAGCGTAATAGAGAAATTATAAGTACCCAATGGTGCCAAGAGAAAATTACACCATAGCCCAAGGTAATTCAAAGGTATATGTTCAAACAAGAAATGCAAGATATTATAACTTTGCTGAGCAAAGTAGTTGGTTTAAGAGATGCAAGCAAATTTGAACCTTGGATGTTTGTAATAATATCCCGCCTGATGGAAGGTCCCATGGAATTGCATTAGGGAAAGATGATAAATGACAAACTATACAAACATATCACTACATTTCCTAAAACTAGGTGCTTCTATATGTCATCATATGCTATTTACTCTTGTGTTATGATGGCCAATAAACAAGGGTTGAAACATATTGGTACTCTAGGCACAAAGGTTGGAAACAATTTGATATATGCACGTCTACCCTAGGTCACCATCCATGGGTATAAAGATGATTATAGGAAAGTCAATGATTTTTTCTCCGTGAAATTGGTTAGAACAATGGAAGGTGATAAAGCCAAAAGATTATCCTTGGAAGCACAAAGTGCCATTCAACCAATGGGAGGCTGGTACATATAATAGTTCCCTACTTACTCCTACATTAGAGTGGATGGATTTGATGGACATCCATTCATGCTTCCCAAGTACCCTATAGATAAAATTATTTTATTGGAATTGGTGAGACAGTTGAAACTGTCTCAGGCTCTTTATAGCCATGCTTGCAAGAAGGCCTCTTTTAGATTTCCCATTGCAATAGGAAATTATAAGTGTAGTGCAATTAAAGTAACTGACTTGTGTGAAGAAGAACTGAGAACATACCATTTTGAAGAGTTCCCACTCTAGAGAATATATTTTGATATTGAAGGAAATATTGCTCAAAATATAGCTAGTTTTTGTGCTCATGTGCCACATTTAGAAGATTATTGGCTTAACTTTGAAGACGAGCATGTGATAAGAAGAAGAAAATATGAAAAAATTTCTCTAAAATTTTCCCAGATTCTCAAGCTTCATGATGTTCTAGATCAGTTGGAAGAGGATGATGGATAGGTGTTGAACAAGTTCTATAATGAAGACAGGGTATATGATAAACCCATTGCAGACCTAGGATTTGATGATGAAGATATGACATCAATTGATGAGTTCACCATACCAGTCTTAGTGTATACTCAACACTGGATTGATGATTTTTGCAAAGTTTTGAGAGAAAGAGGAATTGAGCCTACATTCTTAGAATATAAAAGAAGGAAGAAAAGAGATGAGACAACATTTGAGAGTGGAGAGCCTACTAAGAAGAGAAAGAAAACTAGTAAGGCGGCTCTAGGTATAACAATTGAAGAAAGAACCCATGAAATTGCAAGAAAAGAAGTTCCCATGAAACCATCTAATAAAAAAAAAGATGCAGAGATAGGTAAAGATAAATCAAAAGTAAGACCTAAAGGTGAATCTTCCTCTACAACAAAACCAAGAACTAGAGTGATTATTGATGAAGAAACAAAAGTGATAGAAAATGTTGGTGCAAAAACTAGGTTTTCATCTCAAAGGGCTACAACATTGTTTACATCTCCCCCTTATGTTAACATGGCTAGTATGAAACAAGCACTGGGAGGGACTCCTATGGTTTTAGAAGAAATTTCTAAAGAAGATGAAGCCAAAATTAAAGAACAGGTGGACAAGTGGGGTGCTATTTGGGAGAAAGTGAAAGAAAATAAGTCTAAAGACAAACCCATGGCACATTCAATGATAGAATAAATTCAGGAACAAGTTCTAATCCCATAAATGTTGAAGAAGAAGAGTTTATACAAGGAAAACTCACCTAAGAGGTGGGAATTCCTAATGTACTTGAGATGGAAACATGGGAGATTGCAGAGTAGGATCCTATTGATGAAAGAATTGTTGAAGATACTCTTGATTCCTAGCCTTCGCTTAGGAATGTTCCAAATGTTAATGAACAATAATAGATCTTTGAAGAACTAGAGAAAGGTCATGCTGAAATTGAAGTTGAAATTGTAGAAGAGGAAGCTACACAATTTTCAGGTGATGGAATTGAAAATGAAGAAAACCTTGATGTAGCAATGAATAAAGAGGATAATGTTTAGACAAATGAAGTTGAACATATGGATAGATAGGAAAATATAAGTCTTTAAATAGAGGAGATAGTGCCAAACCCTACTAATCCTGAATCTATGCCAAAAATCATTGAAGAAATTCCCATTTCAAAAAATGTGACAGGTCAAAGAGAAGAAGTTCCTGAAATAAGTGGAAAAAAAAAATAAAGAAATGTTACAGAGATACAACTAGATGATGATACACCTAATTGGTTGATCAAGAAATTAGCTTCCCTAATGGAAGTGGAAATATTTCCTCTGAATCTTAATAATTTCATACAAGAAGTAGACACTCCTAAACCTAGGCACAAAGTAAAAACAAAACATGTCATATAGAGAAAGGAAGATGGTAATAGAATTATCCAGATAGCTACTCCAATAGCTGATAAGGAAAAACATGAAATAACACCTAAGGAGTATAAGATAACAAGTATTGACCTTGGACACTCATCTTGGAAGCAAGAGTTAGAGGAAATAAAAGTGAATTTAAATGCTATTGTTGCTAGAGTACAAAATTACAAATAGAAGAAAAGAGAATTGAAAGAATGGGTTGCTACCTTGGAACATTTTATAAAGTCATTAACTTTATCCAGTCAAGAGCAAGTTGAACTACCCCAACATTCAGTGCTGATGTCACAAGAACAAGTAGGTGCAATTGCAACAGTTCACCATAAAATGAATATGTTTGAAGAATGGATTGAGTACTGGGTAAAGCAAGGAGAAGAATTTATTACAGATGAAATAAGTAGAAGGAAGCATACCACCATTCAGAGAAATCGAAAAGATTCAAAGATGAATGCAAATTTCGGTAGGAGAAAGTCATCAAAGAAAGATGAAGCATTGAAATTTTTCATGTAATCAAATATCAAAGAGTTAATATAGGGTGATGCAATATCAAAACGTGAACTTCCATTGCCAGAAAGATGTAAGAAAAAGTTGAAATGGGAAGGTGACATGTTAATACAATGTATCAAAGGATTTGAAAAGCTCACTATAGAATGCAAAAAATTGATTGGTGAAAATAAAAAATTTATTGAACTACTAGCATGTCAAGGTTGTGATCCCCAAACATTAGGACATGAGGGAAAATAAGCTAAAGCCTTGAAGGAATGGATTGAAAGAATAAATAAAGATCTTGTTCAATTGGTGATGTGGGAGGTCATTGATGAGATCATATAGTGCATGAATATTATAGCCAGATATGAAGTAGCCAAAGTGTAGAAGAATGGTATCATAATCCAAGTATCTGAAGAATATATTAGGCTCAAGCTCACTTGGAAAGCAATACAAGGGATTTAAAAAGAATGCATGCATCAAGTATTAATTTCTTTCTGAAAGTATTAGTTGAAGAAAGGTGAAGGAATAATCTTGGAGCCTGAGTCATGAGTGAGGAGAGAAAGAAACATATAGCAAACACTAGAAGTGTGATGAAGTTTTATTTTGCTTACAATTTTGAGTTTGCAGGTTGATCTTGGTCCTAGTAGATGTTCCTTATTCCAGTATTTTGGAAGGAAGTTGATAGCCTTGACATATGGAAAGTGTTCGTGTTGAAGTATGAAGAAAAAGTGTTACTATTGATGAAGTCAAAGCCTTGACTTAGTCTAGAATATTCTTGATGATAGTTGGCGGATGCCACATGCCACATTGTAATTTGATATTTTTGATTCTTTGGATAGACTTTTAAGTTGAACTTCTAGGGCCTTGTTCCTATAAAAGGATGTCTCCTCCCTTATTTTTATTTTAAGTTTAGAATTGGTGGATGTCGGAGGAGCATAAAATTTTAAGTTTTGTTCTTTTTTCCTATTTTTTGAACCATTTTGGCATAAAAATTTGTATGCACATAGACATTGATTAATATCAAAGCTTATTAGATAGCTACCTATCTCAGTATCTTTTGTAGCTAGTTTTGTTAGTTCATCCAAACAAGACTATATGCTACGCCATTTAAGGGTGCATACAGAACCTACTTGGTGTTTAGAAATGAAACCCCTCTCTTTAAAAGCTTGCACCATTTTATGTGTAGTTGTGAAGCAATCTGGTGAAGTATAAAGCGGTTTACTCTATTTTAATTGATTCTTTGGGGCATCCATGGAGAATAACGGGAGAAACTTTTAATTTTTTCGTATTTTTTATCCTTATTATAGAATACATGGTTAAATTCTTGAAAATGTTCCAAATTTTGAATGAATGGATGGAATTTTATTGAAAATATTTTATTTTCCATCAAATCGCTAAATGCTTAATGCTAAATCTACTTAAGTGATAACAAAGAATTTGTGATGTTCATGAAATATTATTGTATATCTTTTGATTTCTTGATGTTATTTTATGAATAAAGTGAAAATTTTGTGTGTAATGCTTATAATTCCTAGCAAAACTAGAAATAACCATAGTCCCTTTGAGATTAACAACAATATCACATCAGTACCTGAAAGTGACCCTAGTGCAACCATGACCTGGTTATCAGAGACTTGGGATTGAAAGAAAGCCAATATTTTCCTTGTTAATGCAAAATTCCCCTTTAGGTTGTCTTTGTTCCATATCTTTCAAGAAGGATAGGCTCTTTGCGGTCTTATCTATGAAGAATTTATTCACCTTGTTTGTTGTGAGTAAAATCATCACCAACAATACACAATACAAGGTCTCACCCTACCTCCATAGGATATGAACAACAACAAGCACAAGGAAGGAATTCAAATCATGAGGATAACTCTAAAAGGTCCATGCAACACAAACATGACACTAGTGTTCTCAAGGGAAGAGTGTCATCACATAGCTTGATATGGGTTGTCTTGGTAGATCTTCATAGACCTCGGCCCCCATCTTGGGTTGTCCTGGCATTCTCTCCCAACCCCCAACCATCATACAAGAATCATGTGGAACCAACGTACCTTTCATGAAGACAAGGTAGCTGGTCTTGCCATTCCAGGCCTTCCCATCTCATCTTGATCCTAAACGATCACTCAAGCCATGAGTGGGGCATGAAATTATCTTGATTAATGTGATTAACTACCCAAACCCCCTAGTTCATTATTTAGGTTATCACTTATTAGAACAAATCTTCCTATGGGTTGTCCTAGCGATCACTTTAGGATCCCGACTGCCATGGAGAGCCACTCCCCCTTAAGACACTAAATATCCCCAAACCAACACAAGAAAAGGATGCCACAACTTCAACACCATCAAAGAAAGGTCCACATCAAGACTAATGATCTCATTACAACCCAAATTACAATAACAAGATCCCCCACAAGGCATATATGATACATAGATACCATGGTTTACTTCCAACATGACATGAATAATACAAAAAAGGGAATAATTTCATTTGACATTAAACAAAATACAACACACATAAAGCTCATCATAAATTGTAACAACATAAGGTCATTTAATATTAATTTATTAATTATTACATTACATTATTTAACACTTCAAAGAATAATTAACTTACACTTATTAAATTCCATTTCTTAAATTTCTACCTACACTTAACAAATTTAAATAATATACCAAATTAAATATAATATTTGAGTTTAATTAAACCCAACTTATTAAATCACCCAATTAAATAATATAAACCATTGAATATAATATTCAAATTTAATTCAATCAATTTATTAATCAAAAACTTAACCAAAATAATATGACAAATTAAATATATTAATTACCAAACATATTAATTTCAATTTATTAAATTTCAAACCAAATAATTAACCTATTAAACAAATAATTATAGCATCTAGATACAAAACTAATAACATTATTTATCATAAATCCATAAATGAGAGTTATATATATATATATATATATATATATATATATATATATATATACAATTAAAAGATACATATATTTATTCACATAAACTATAAATCTATTGACTACAATTGACCAATGATAAATGAAGGCTAGAAACAAAAAATAAAAATAAATGAATAAGCAATTGTTGGGATATATAAAAAAATACTATACAATAAAATAATGCACTCTACCTAAACCCTAAATATCCATTTAAAAATTATAGTAAGGTGTTAAATTAATCTCAAATGCTAATCTTCCATTGGCTGGCTATAGGGAGAAATAAAGGCATTTGTAGCCATGGGGGAGAAGCCTGACAACAACCCTGTGTTTCAAACATATCTCAAAAACTGTGATTTGGGTTTCTGAGATTTTTGGATAGAGATTAGAAGACAATAAGGTGAAGAAACCATTTAAATTCCTCACCAACCCAGTTTGTAGAAACATAGTTATGGATGACACAATCATACTATTTTATGGTAGGGAATATAAAGGATGTAGAATTATAAATCTAATTTCTTATGCTCAAAGAGAATATAAAATACACACTAAAAAAGTGAAGCATAGAATAAAAATGGCGAAAGACACATAAAGAGACATAGAGGAAGGAACAAAGGTGAGGAAAATAGATCCTACCTCTAATTCGTCCTCCAACTTCTGGTGGTTGCGGATGAGTCCAAAGTTTTTCCCAAGTCCTTATTCCAGTCCAACAATCTTCCTTCCCCCAAACTCCAGATCAAAACAAAATTTAATCTAGAATCCAAAAGCACCCCCCCCAAAAAAAAAATCCACACAAAGAGCCCTCCCTTGCACAAATTTCCTCTGGGGAAAATAAAACTTCCCGCAACCAACCAAAACCAACGAAACTGACAAATAAACAAAACTTAATAACATAAGTTAAATTTATTAATTAAGTTATAAGTTTAAATAAATTAAATTTGAATTAAACATTATAAATTGAATATTAATTATTTATTGATTTACAAAATACTTATAATTTAAACATTAAAGTTAATTAAATTCTTTATTATTAAATTATATAGTTATTAAATATAAAAATAATTTCATATAGGGATTAAATTATTATTTATTAATAAAAAGAAACCATAGAATTAAAACTTAATTAACCATAATACAACAAACATAACAAGGAAAAAACCATAAGATAAACACAACATACTCAAATAGGATTACTAGGTCTACCTAAATGGCCATCTAATCGGGTAGACACATACTAGGCTCATTACCCTAATATCAAGCAAAAAGGGTTAATGTTAGGGAAATGGGCCAATATGCTATCTCCCACAACGTCCATCGAAATTGGGAATGCATGCTTAGACCTATGAGACCAGGTGGAGTTGATGCCCTGTACCTGCAACCCTACACACAGATGAATGCATACACAATATAACATATAAACAAGTACACACACACTAGTGAAGGGAAATCGTGACATTTCATGTCTCCTTGAAGGGAGTGATGAGACATCATCCCCTCTCACCACAATCAGGATCAAACACATAAGACATAATACATCATATCTCATAATCTAACTAAAAGCATTAGTACCAAGGTTAGTATCCATAAGTAATTGATCAAAACATAAACATAATCATTAACATACATATAGGTTACTCATAGTTCATTATCTCATAAAATAAACCATCGTCATAACATAAACATCATCCAAATTGTATGTGACTAAATAGTCATCATAAGTATAAACATAATCAATGTCCAAAACATGGAGGGGTATCACAATCTCTCTTACTTTCTTGTAGGTTTTATAGTACCATGGATGGATTTCCAAATGTGTATCATGAACATCACTTAATATCTTCTCCTTAATATTGGACTTAGGAATAAGATATAATTTATACTTATAAAGTATGATCTCACTAACCAACTTATATTTATCATCTCATAACTTATCCTAAAAAAATTAGTCTTGACATACTCCAAAAATGGTATCAATTATCCAATTAGCACAAATACTAGAGATAGAACACATCATACAATTTCTAGATAATGCATTAGCCACGTATTTTTTTTTTTCCTTAACATACTTGATGATAAATTCACAAGCTAGTAACTTACCTACATTTTCTACCTCTCAATAATATCCTTTTAGATGAGGAAGAATCTCAAGCTATTTTGAATTGTCTTCACCATAAATTTATTACATACCAAGTATTGTCTAAACTAATTCAAGGTCTATATGATGGCAAAGATCTCTTTATCATAAATTTAGAAAATTATTTTATTGAATCCTTGAGTTTCCTAAGTTCTCAAATGCTATGGGATATTTTTTTGACATAATCATGTCTCCAATACCTTCCCTTGAAGCATGTCACAATACAAAATAAAGAGGTAAAAAATTAGGAATATCCAAAGAAGGGAATGATCTTATTACCTCCTTCAGTTTATCAAAATCTCATTGTGTTGAATCCAACCAAAAAAAGGCTCCTTTTTTTCAAATATATCAATGGTGCAACCAACTATGAGAAACCCTTGATGAACATCCTATAATAACAACAAAGCCAAAAGGAACTTCTCAACTATGTTAGAGTTCGAGGAGGTGACCAATCTTATATTTCCTTAATATTCTCTTAGTCTACTTGCACTTCTTGAGAACTAATGATTTTACCAAATACATTTTGTTTTCATCCCAAAATCACACTAGATTCCTTAGAAAAGAATGAATATTTCTCTAACATTATAAGTACCTCATTTATATGCCTCAAATGATCCTCCAATTTTTCTTTAAATATGTATTTCATCAAATAAAAAAAATACAAACTTCCTCAATTGACTAATGAATACTTGATTCATGCAATATTGGAAGGTGGTAGATGCATTAGTCAAATCAAAAGGAATTACTAAAGAATCGTAATGCTCATAGTGACATAAAATTTATCTTGTGTTGTAACATAGAAAAAAATATTTCTTGCTTGATTTGGGAATAATTGATAATAAATTGGACTTGAGGCCTTGATTTGGTGTTGTGAGGTGTTTTTCACATCCACACTAGGTCTTGGACCCTTGCAAACTGAATAAAATGCATTTAACAATGTCTTGTGAAGGTGTTGTAAAAGACTTTCACACCTCTCTAGACTTAGGGAACCCATTTTCCCTTAATTCAAAAATATAAAATATATTTAAATGCATCTTCACATCAATCTATAAGGCTTGTAAACTAAACTTTAATCTAGTGTTGTAATGTGTCTTACACATTCAAATTGGATGTTGTGCCTTTCTAGGCTATGTGGACCTAATTTTAATGTTGTAAAGTGTATTTAATCACACTTTCACATTGCATTTTGTGTCCCAAGCCTTAATTGACCTTTACATCATCATCAATAGGCCCCTATTGACCCATATTGTGTGTCCCAAGGCATAAATTGAACCAAAAACTAACTTAGAAATTATCATTTAAGCCTAATTTCTTAATTCCTAGACATTCCAATTGGAAAAATGGCCCCTGTGGGACCCATTTGCCACCTTGGGTGAATTAGTCCCATCCAAGTGGGACCCATTCACCCTTGATGGTGAATGAGTCCCATTTGAGCCATTGTCAAGGTTTGAGCGAGAAATTCTAGATTTAAGTTTTATTTTTCTCCATGTCAGCCTTAGGGATCAAATTAATGGGAAAATAAGGTGAATTAACTATAAATATAAGTCTCTAAACCCTAATTTACATCTCTTAACTCATTCACAACTCATTTATAATTTGTCTTCCACTTAAAGTCAAGAAAATTAGGGCCGAATCTTCATCTTTTGCTAAGATTAATAATCATGGAAAGGTATTAATCCCTCCATTTCATGTTCATTCTTCATATTATTTCTTTATTTGGTTTGACCAAGGAAAACCCTCATGCCCTAACATTTCTCTTTCTCTTCTTGTGTGTTTGTAGATTTAGACATCTTGAAGACTTGGAAATCATTGAAGATCAAGTTGCAAAGTTTTTGAAGACATATCCTTATTGAATAAGGTAAAATATAAACAAAAAGTCACTTTCAGGTCTAGACATTAGACTTTTAGAGATGGAAACTTGTTAGGAACCAAAGTGCAAACCAGAGACTTCAATTTCCACTTTTGGATTTTTAGAAATTCAAAAGTGGACTGATTCTCCATGGATGGTGAATGAGTCCCACTGTTATTCTTGAAATGAGTTTTCTGCAGTTCTGGATACCCATTTGTTTGAAATAGGCTCCAAAATAGTTTCCCAAATCTAGGACTAATTTTCCCAGAATGGTGAATGAGTCTCAGTAGGCCAAATGTCCAACATCAGCAACATTTTAGAAGTTATTTCCAGTCTCCATCAATTTCCCAAGTGCACACCTTTAGTTTCATCCATTTTTGTTACAATTTGTATTCATTTCTAGGTGTTTTTGCATATCACAATGTGTTTTCCAACAAGTTGCATTTCTTTAGTTTTCACTTAATAATCAATATATTTCGTTAGTTTTCTGGATTTAGATAATCTCATCTAGGCACATTTTATTCATATTTCCATTATACTTGCATTAGTTTGAGTGAACCACCTAGATTTTGTGTGGGATCTATCTCTTTCCTTTAGGTGAAAAACCCTAATTGAGTAAGAGAGTTATAGCATCCTACACCCTAAAAATCTATGGTTCATGTGCACATCCCCATCTCTCATTCTTATTTGATGATACTCTAATCTAAGATCAATTTTGGAGTACACCACTCCATAAAGCTCGTCAATTGAGTTATCAATCCATGGAATAGGGTAGTGGTTCTTGATTATATTTTTATTGAGAGCCCTATAATGCACATGATCTCAAATAGTTCCACCCTTCTTCTCAACTGAAACCATTGAAGGAGCAAAATGACTAAAACTAGGCATTACATGAGTCATTTCCACCAACTCCTTAATTTCCTTCTTGATATTTTCTTTATTATTTCTATTATGGTGATAAGGGGGTGATTCCACAATAGTGTTTCATACTTTTTGGCCAAAGTGGTACATTACAATTAAAAGTTTTAACCAAAATTTCACTTTCTAACACTTATAACAACTAAATCGCTAAGAATTTGAAGATAATGTGAACTAGTGATTTTTAAAATTTTATGCGTAGATTTTAAATATGTATTTTTTGAATTTTAAGAAATAATTTATGATTCTTTTACTTAACTTTTAGTAAATTACTTTTGTAGTTAACAATATGTTTAAAAAGTAGTCCTGTTTATCTTTTAGAGGTTGCTGTGGTGCTGTTGTTGGTCTATGGTTTATCTTTTGGGCAACTTGCTTTCCTTTGTATTGGGTTCCGGGCCCCATCAAAATCCATTTTTTACCCCTAATCAAAACAATATGTTTAAAAAGTGATATTTATACCATACAACATATAACCTTTTTTTATAGAAAGGACAATATTATAAAATTTTAAACATAGATTTGCAACAATAATACCTAGTGAATAGATATTTTATCATAATTTTTTATTGCATATTTAGTTTTATTAATTTTTGAAGTGAGATTAATTATAATTTAGACATTAGATTATACCATACAATTTTTTTATGAATTTATCTAATTTATTTTTGTTAAAACAAGGACATCAATACTTAGTGCATAAATATTTTTTAGAATTTTTAATCTATTTTACTAATTTTCAATGTATGTGGAACAAAGACCTTGATGATCACAAAAAAACCTATGCTCACTAGAAAATATGCAATCAATATAATAATAAAAAAATTGTTTAATTATATTCATTAGGAAGCTTATTTAAAGTGCTATGATCCCCCAAATTATCTTGTCAAGTTGATTCCAATTGAAATTCCATCTAAAGGTTTGAAAATAAACATTGTGAGGAAAATTTGAGACATAAGGTGTGAGAGGCCAATTGAGGACCTTCATTCAAAGGTGCTTTTGACTACCCAAAATATTTTTAAAAAATCACATTGAAATATCTTCAAGAAAAGGTCCTCTAGTTAAAAATAATTTTAAAAAATTGTAATCAAAGACCTTTCAATGAAGGTTATTAAGTTGAGATTTAAAAAAATGCGAACTCTTTGTAAATATGAGCTCTAATAAATTTATGAAAATAAAAAATAAATGAAATGTCCCTATTTTTTAATTATTTGTAGGTGAAATGGAAAAATAAGATGTCATGTGTTGGGTATGCTGGTTCGTGTGGGCTAGGGTGTAATCCCTAGCCGTGCATGTTGCTTGACATTTGTTTCTATAGGTTGAGCATGGGGGTGTGGTGTGATTTTTTGTGAGTTTCTTGGGTGTTGTCATTGATGTCAACCCCTTGTATGAAGAAAGCGTTAGAATGCTACTGGTAAGGATAATGTGCATGGAGTTCTTGGTATTGATGTCAACACAACATTGCTAGTGTTGTCATTAATGTCTTGCTTCAATATAGTTGCAGAAGTTATATTTAAGGAGATTTTTGGATATGTTGTTAGTTGATGAGGTGTTGCAGATGCTATAGATGTGTTGCAAAGGTGTTAGTAGTGTTGTTGATGAAGTTGGTTCACTTGGTTTCTAAGTGATTTTGATAGAATTTGAATAAAAGAGAGTGCAACGTGACAAAGTGGTGCTTAGTAGTTTTCTCTATATTTCTTCATGGTCAAGAAGATATGCTCATGTGGTTTGGAAATTATCATCAGATGTGCTATATCCAAAGTTTTAGGTGTTGGATCATACTACAGTAGATGTGTTTGATAGTATGTCTGTCTATTGAAACAAGGTGTCTGGGGGAAATGAGATTGCTCTACATTCCTCTACAATAAAGATTCTAGTGTTTTAGATTTGGGAACATGATTATACTATTTGTATCCACCTTCCATTGAATTTTTAGATATTGTGGTGTTTCGTACAAGGTTGTTTGTTATGCTGGATGTCTGTGCCAGTATGTTTGGATGCATAAAATGAAGATGTTTTAAAGTTTCAGGTGGTTATCGTAGTTGTGGTTAATATTATGATGATGTGGAATATATTGAGATGTTGTGGAGTGTTGCTGTGTGGTCTGTGAGATGTTTCTAGTCTTGATGAAGTGTGATTGGAGTCGTTTGTTAGTGTTAGTGTAGTTTGGCTAACTTGGGGTGCTAGCACTAGTTATAGAGGATGATTGATGTTTGAGGAAGTGTTGAGAAGAATTTAAATGTAGATTTGGGTCCTAGTTAAGTAGTGATGTGGCCTTCACTTATTTACATTGTGGAAGTGTTTAGTGTTGACCTATTTGATGTTGCACAATTGGGGTGCATACATTTCCTTAAGGCTGACCTAATTAATATTGTTTTAGGTCGCAGAGGGTATAAACGCAAAGTGAGTTGTTGGAGATGTTGTTTTGATCATGTGTGATGTGAAAGATGCAAATGTGATCAAGTGTGAAGATATGAGTGCGAGATTTAATATCTATTACTTCCAAATGTAGAGAGCAGAAGGTGTCTATATTTTAGTCTATTTGATGAGTTGTTTGTGCTTTAATGGAATTGTACCTTTAGCATAAGATAGATGCATTGTTAGAAATTCAAATTGGTAGTGAGCCACCCCTTCTTCTATTCTTATTTCTTCTAGATAATGAGTCCTTTGGAAATGATTCTTTCTTCATTTTCTAGGTAGTGAGCCCTTGACAGTGAGCTTTATTTTATTCAGTGTTGCAATTCATATATTAGTGAGATAATCCTCACTGTGGTTTTTCCATTCTTGGGTTTTCCACATAAATCTAGTGTTCTTATGTATTTGTTTTCAATAATGTTTCACATTTTTACATTCTATTAATGCATATTAAGGGTTTAATGGTTGATAAGGGTTTAAAAACATATTGAGGGATTGAATGTTTTAAAGTATACAACTAATTCACCCCCCTCTTAGTTGTCATGTGCATCTAACAATTGGTATCAAATCCATGGTTCCTAGGAAGAAGCTTAACCACTTGAGGTAGATCTAGATGGAACACATGAAAGGTGTCAAAGCTCCTATGTTCAATTGAACAAATTATGCCTACTTGAAAGCTAGAATGGAGTCCTTCTTAGTCTCCCTTGGATTTGGCATTTGGAAATTTGTTGAAAAACAATATACTATGCTTGCAAATGGTCTGACAAGTAATGATGAGATAAATGATTATGAAAATAATAGAAAAGCAAGAAATGCAATCCTAAGTGGTATTTCTAATTTTTAACTTGGAAAGGTGATGAGTTTGAAATATGCTAAAGAGGTTTGGAAAAAGCAAGAAGGTATCTATGGAGGAGATGAAAAGGTCAAACAAGCAAAGATGCATAACTAAAAAGCTAAATTTAAAACCCTAAGGATGTCTGAAGATGAAGATATTACTTCCTACATTCTAAGAGTTGATGAAGTTTTCAATGCCATCAATGGTCTTGGTGGAAAGATGGATGAAAGAAAAGTTGTGAAAAAGGTATTAAGAACGTTTCCTAAAGCTTATAGTTATAAAGTTTCTACTATCGAGGAACCTCAAAATTTGTATAAATATTCTAGAGATCAAATGTTTTATGATTTAACTTCTTTTAAAATGAGAGAATGTGGTCAAGATGCTACAAACAAAGAAACTTCCTTTAAAATATATAGAGTAGAGAAAGATGATGAGTCAAATCCAGATGATCTTGATGAGGTAGAAGAAAAATTTGTGAGAAGATTGAAAAGAGGAAATGAAAAATATAGAGGTAAGCTACCTTTCAAAATTTTCAATTATGGAAAGATAGGTCATTATGCTTCTAAATATCCAATCAAAGTTACTAATAACAAAAAAAAGGATCATAAGGGTAAATCTATCAGAAAGAGTTATTATGTTGAAAAGGGGAATGGTGTTTATGATGATGAAGAATTAGACTATCTAGATGAAGGAAGTGATGACTGCTTCTTCATGGATTTAAATGTTGGAACTAATTCTACTAATATTGAAAGATGTGTGAAGGAAATTACTTCAAAAACAAGTCATAATATTGAAGGAACTATGTTGATTTATTTTCATGCTAGATAAAAGAAGAATTAGTGGATCATTGATAGTGGATTCTCAAATCATATGATAGGTGATAAGAGTAAGTTTGTTAAGCTTGAAAAGTATGATGGTGGTCTTGTTAGGTTTGGTGATGATACATCTCCTAAGATTTATGGAAAAGGTTCAATTAGTTCCTATCGAAAGCATAACATAGATGATGTTCTTTATGTCAAGGGTCTCCGAAATAATCTTCTAAGAGTAGGAAAAATGTGTAATAGAGGATATAATCTTGTGTTTTAGGATGGTGCTTATGAAATCAGAAAAGGAAGCTCTAGTACTCTATTTTTTAATGGAACAAGGATAGAAGGTAATGTTTATTAGCTCAAAGGTAGTGGTGCAAAGTGTTTTATGTCTCAAATTAATGAAATTTGGCTATGGCATAAAAGAATGGGTTACATCAATTTTGATAGCCTAGTGAAAAATAGTTCTAATGATGTTGTGAGAGATTTTCCAAAGATTACAAAGCCTATTAATGCAATATGTAAAAAATATCAAGTGGGAAAGTAAACTAAGAAGAGGTTCAAGATAAAGGAATATTCTACCATAGGTCCTTTGGAATTAGTGGATACATATCTGTGTGGACCTATAAGAATTAGAAACTCACATGGTGATAGGTATTTCATGTTATTGATTGATGATTATTCTAGAATGGCTTGGGTAACATTTCTTAAGGAAAAAATCAGAAGATCTAGATAAGTTTAAACTATTTAAGGCTATGGTTGAGAATTGCATGATCTTGAAAATCAAACGTTTGAGATTCAATAAAGGTGGCGAGTTTACCTCAAATAATTTTAACAATTTTTTGTGAAGAAAATGGAATAATGAGGAATTTATTGCCCCCTAGAACTCCTCAGTAGAATGGAGTTGTGGGGAGGAAGACCAAAATAGTTCAAGAAGCAACTAGGAAAATGATGAAGGAAGCCAATCTTTTGGATGTCTATTGGAGAGAAGCAATTCATACTGCATTCTACATTCTTAATAGAGGTCAAGAAAAAGTAAATAGTTCAAAGACTCCCAATAAGTTATGGTATGGTAAACCTTCTATTGTGAAACATTTTAGAGTTTTTAGAAGAAGTGTTATATCAAAAGAGATGATGATAACTTAGGAAATTTTGATGCAAGAACTGATGAAGGAATCTTCCTTGGATACTCTATAAGAAGCAAGGCCTACCAATGCTACAACAAAAGGTTGAAGAATATTGTTGAGAATGTAAGCATCAAAGTGGATGAAGAACCACATGAAAGCTTAGTACTGATAGAAGTATATGAGTATGATGAATCCCCTACTAGTGAAGAAGAAAAGGATGAAGATAAAGGAAAATAGTTGATAGTTGAAGAGGAAGAAACTCTAGAAAAAAACCCTAAGAATCCTAAGTATGTTTAAAAGAATCATTCTAAAGATTATATCATTGGAGATAAGAGCAAAGGAGTGCTGACAATAAGAAAAGATGCTATGACATAGGAAAAAATAATTTTTTGTTTACTTTCTGAAATGGAACCAAAAATAGTGAGTGATGCATGCAAAGATGAGAATTAGATCAAAGCAATGAAAGAAGAATTAGAACAGATATAGAAGAATATGACTTGGGAATTGGTCCCAAGACCAACAAACAAGAATGTGATTGGTACTAAGTGGGTATTTTAGAACAAGCTAAATGAAGATGGAAAAGTTTTCAGAAATAAGGCTAGACTTGTGTGTAAGGGATACTCACAAGTTGGAGGTATAGAGATTGAGGAAAATTTTGCTCCGTTTGCAAGAATAGAAGATATTATGATGTTTTTAGCCTTTACAACACATAAATATTTCAAAGTATCTAAGATAGATGTGAAGTATACATTCTTTAATGGTGAATTAGAAGAAGAGGTATGATTTGAACAACAAGAAGGTTTTTAGTTGTCGGAAGATGCTAGCATGGTCCACAGAATGAAGAAAGCATTGTATGGAATAAAGCAAGCTGCCAGATCTTGGAATGTAAGGTTAGATAACTATTTTTTGCAACAAGGATTCAAAAAAGGTATTGCAGATAGTAATTTTTATTTTAATGTTGAAGGAGAACAAATCCTAATTGTGGTAGTGCAGGTTGATGATATAATATTTGGAGGAAATGAAGGTATGTACAAGAAGTTTGCAAAAGAGATGCAAAAAGAATTTGAGATGTCAATGTGTGGGGAGATGAATTTATTCCTTGATCTGTAAATTTGTTAATCAAAGAAAGGTTTTTTTATATCACAATCAAAGTATGTTAAGCAAATGTTGAAGTTTGGAATGAAGGATTCTAAACTGGTATGTACTCCTATGGTTACTAGTTGTAAGTTGAGAAAGAATATTGAATCTCCTAGGACAAATCAAAGCAAGTATATATCAATGATTGGTGGATTGTTATACCTTACTACTAGTAGACCAAATATTATGCATCCAGTTTTTCTTGTGGCTATATTTCAAGGAGATTCAAGAGAATATCATGTTGTACCAGTGAAGAGGATATTCAAATACTTGAAAAGCACTCTAGGTTATGGTTTTTGGTATCCTAAGGATACCAAATTATCTTTGAGTGCATATAAAAAATATAGATTAGGCTAGATGTATAAATGATATAAAAGTACAAGTGGTGGCGATTTATTTCTTGGAAGCAGGTTGGTTTCATGGTTATGTAAGAAGAAGGATTCAGTGTCATTATCTACTATAGAGGCATAATATATTACAACAACATCATGTTGTACATAGGTGTTGTGGATGAAGTAAAAATTGAAGGATATCCAAGTTTCATATGATGAACCTATTCCTATATTATGTGATAATACAAGTGCAATCAATATTTTAAATAATCTGGTAATGCATTCAAGAACAAAACATATCTCAATCTAATATCACTTCTTGAGAGAGAAAGTTATAGAGAATGAGGATAAGTTGGAGTATGTTCCTACTAAGGATCAGGTTGCTAATATTTTCACAAAGGCTCTTCCAAAAGTTACTTGAGTATCTCTAGGATAAGTTAGGGGTTATTGCCCCTCCTTTCAACTAGATGCATAAGTGTGTGCATCTGTTTGAGAGGTATTTCAAGATATATTTCTTGGTCTTGGACTGATTTTGAAGGCTACCTCTTAAGGGGAGTAGGTAGTAGTGGTTGCTGGTTGGTGCAATTAGATGGTGCATATTGTCTGCCCCTAAAGGAGAGAGTGTAGAAAAGAGTGTCCAAAAATGTAAGTGTAGTGGAAGAAAAATATTTGTTTGATGGTGCTATCCTTTAATTTTTTATCAAAGGAAGTGAGAGTAGAAGATGTAGAGCAGTGGAAAGTGAGAGCAGTTGTTGTCCTTTGAATATTGTCAAAGGGGGAGTGTAAAAGAGTTTAATCCAAAAGAATGAATGAGAGCAATCTGGTAGAGGTGATGCATGTAAAAGTACCAAAAAGAGGAAATTCGTGATGTCTATGGCCCTTTACCTTTGATGTCAAAGGGGAAGATTATTGTCTATAAAACATGAAAAAGGGGGAGAGAAAACATAGAGTGTGAGTAGAGGAGAAAATGAGAGTGATCTAGAATGCAAGTGTTGCCAGTGTTGTAGGAGAAGAAATCTATAAAGAAAGAGTATGAAAAATGAGAGTTTTCTTGGGCAAGTAGAGTACTTATTACAAAATTGTTGTTGGTTGCTTTTATTATTCATGATTTTTCAGAATATAGGTGTTTCCATCAATGAAAAGGGGGAGACTGTTGGAAGTTTGGAAGCTTGAGTTGTTTGTGAGTTTCTTGGGTGTTGTCATTGATGTCAACCCCTTATATGAAGAGATTGTTAGAATGCTCCAGATATTCATGATGTTCTTGGAGTTGTTGGTATTGATGTCAACATACTGTTGTTGGTGTTTTCATTGATGTCTTGCTTCAATATAGTTACAAAAATTATATTTGGGGAGATTTTTAGATGGGTTGTTAGTTGATGAGAGGTGTTGTAGATGCTATATATGTGTTGAAAAGGTGTTAATAGTTCTGCTAATGAAGTTGGTTCACTTGGTTTCTAAGTGCTTTTGATAAAATTTGAATAAAAGAGAGTACAGTGTAACAAAGTGGTGTTCAATGGTTTTCTATGTATTTCTTCATGGTTAAAGATATGATCATGTGGCTTGGACGTGATGACCAGAGGTGTTATATCTAGAGTTTCAGGTGTTGGATCATGCTACAATGGAATATGTGTTTGACAATATGTCTGTCTAGTGAAACAAGGTGTTTGGGAGAAATGAGATCACTTTGCATTTCTCTACAGTAAATATATTGTTGTTGTGGATCTAGGAATGTGCTTATACTATCTATATCTAGATTCCCTTGAAGTTTTATATGTTGTGGTGTTCCAAAAGGTTGTTTGGTATGTTGGATGTCTTTGCCAGTATGTTAGGGTGCACAAAATGAAGGTGTTCTTAAGTTTCAGGTGGTTACAATAGTTGTGGTGAATATTTTGATAATGTGGAATATTTGGAGATGTTGTGGTGTTGCTATGTGGTCTGTGAGATGTTTTCAGACATGGTGAAGCATGTTTGGAGTCACTTGTTAGTGCTAGTGAAGGTTTGGATGACCTAGCATGCTAGTGCTAATTGTGGAGGATGATTGATGTTTGAGGAAGTGTTATGAAGCATGTTGATGTATATTTGGGTCCCAATTAAGTAGTGGAATGGTGTGGATTCACTTTACATCGTGGAAGTATTTTGTGGCAAGCTATTTGATGTTGCACAATTGAGGTGCATATGTTTCCTTAAGGTCGACTTAATTGAGATTGTTTTAGGTCATGGAGGTATAAATGAAAAGTGAGTTGTTGGAGATGTTGTTTAGATTGTGTGTGATGCAAAATATGTGAATGTGATCAAGTGTGAATATTTGAGTGCGAGCTTTAATGCCTATGACTTCTAGATGCATTAAGTAGAAGGTGTCTACATTTCAGTCTATTTGATGATTTGCTTGTGCTTCAATGGAATTGTACCTTCAACATAAGAGAGATGCATTGTTAGCAATTCAAATTGGAAGTGTGCCACCCTTCATCTATTCTTCTTTCTTTTAGACAATGAGCCCTTTGGTAGTGAGCCACCGACAATGAGTTTTTATTCATTTTCTGGGTGGTGAGCATTATTGTATTCGATGTTGCAATTCATATATTAGTGAGCTAATCCTCACCATGGTTTTTCCCTTCTTGATTTTTCCATGTAAATATGGTGTTCTTGTTGGATCTCAGTTGTGTTTATGGTTTGTCCTTGATGAAAAAATATCTGATCCTTATGATTTATAATGGCACTTCTTTGATGTCTCTTGGCTATTACAAAAAGTTATTTGTTATGCTTTAATTTCATGGTGATGAGAATTCTGGTTCAAGTTATGAATGCTATCTCTTTGACTGACAGAGTTTGGAAGATGGTTTCTTTGTCAGGATGGTTCTTTTTGCATATCATAGGTATTGGTTGTTTCTCATTCGGGCTTACTCATATTAGCATGAGTATGGCAGGGTCTCCCTGATCCTCTTTGAAATGTCTAAGTTGCCTATCGGCAAGACATTTCAGATGTCATGGTGATTGAATTTATCTTACAGGCTGCTATCGACAAGTCTTCTCTTTTGTTTCGGCGACATAATGTGTTCTCTATTGGCATATGTTATACCGTTAGAATAAGGTCTTATCGATTTCCTTATGTCTCCCTGACTCGCTTCAGAATGAGCATATCGACAAAGGAAATCATCCTCGGGGTAATGTCATGGCGAGTCTTTCTTGTCTTATCGACTCATGCTCAAAAGGTTTTATCTATTTTTTGAGAGGAGTCTCACCGAAAAACTCTTTGAGAGAACTTCAGCCAAATTGAGCAGTATTGGGTTGAGATCTTGGTGATTTCACTTGGTCTCACCGACTAGTGCTTAGGGAGTTTCATCAGCAAAAGCTGAACGATTTCAGAATAGGTCTTGGCGAAGTGGTTTTTTCTTACCGGACATCACATGGAGGAGTTTTTCTTCAGCCAAACATAATGTATTCGATATATTGTCTCTCTGAAGTTTTTTTTATGTCTCACTGATTGTTGCATTGAATGTCTCTTTGGCATAAGGTTACTACTTCAGTGAAATGTTATATCGAATGTGCAATGTCACACCGACCTTGGTGGATGGATACTTTTCGGTAAGAGCTAGGGTTTTCAGCGAGAGGTCTCGGCGAGTGACCTTTGGTCTCGCCAATGGAACATAAAGGGACTTTGTCAGCATAGGATCTATCTTGTCTCAGTGACTCAGTGAATAAAGTGTTTTTGGTATGACAAAGTTTTTCTCCAAGAGGTCTCCCTGAAGGTTGTATGTTACAGCAATAGTAAATGAAACTAAAAGGCATCTCGGTAAGAAGTTTCCTCATGTCTCAGCGAAAGAATAATATACTAAGGAATTCCTTCGGTGTAGCATGTTGTATTCGATATGTCTTCTCTCCAAATCTGATGTGTCACAGCGAAAGTGAATTGAATGTCTGGCAACGTTAAAGTTTCCTTCGACATAATGTGTCATCGATGGAAATAAAAAGGTTTAGGGAAAACTTTTTGAGCTTATTCTTTTTGACTGGGTATCGAACCCTAGCTTGGCTGCCATCATGAGTGTTTATTGTTCTGTTGTTGCTAACTATAATGGTTCTTACAGAGGTTTATGGAAGGTTTATTTGGTGCATTTCTGACTGGAATCTTGACAGTGGATAATGGAGCCATGGGAGTTACAGATCTATCTAGTATTTTTATTTATACATTTCATACTATGCATATTAATTTATTATCTCCATTTTTCTTAACTTCTCTCTGCATCTCAGTCAATATGATGCCTTGACTGAGTATTTTCATTCATGCATTAGAGGTTATGATTTTCTGTGGTGGACAGTTGTGCTTTTTATGTAGAAAAATGAACTCATTTGTAACAAATTTGTTGAGAACGGCTCTTCGTTGGGTTGGTTGTTCTACCGTTACTCTTGAAGACAGTTACCTATCTGGCATGTAAATCAAGATGTATATATAGAAGCAAAAAACTTAGTTTTCTGTTCAACTGTTGATGTAATTCTGAGATTATCATTCCTCGGCTGTATAAAAATATATGGATAAAACTCTGCAATAAAATCTGTATAATAAGATGCATAGATTGTAAGTTTCTTTTCTATGAGGTATTTTAGGGATTCAGTTATTGAATCTTTAAGGTATTCTGTAGATGAGAAAACAGAGAGATATGTGCTTAACTGAAAATAGAGAAACCCTCTGAATCATTATTATTGTTCAAAACATAATTTAAGGGGTTGGTACTCCTTGAGATAGATATCTCTAAATGAGGGGTTGGTGCTCCTTGAGTGGGTGCTCAAAAATTAGCCTATAAGGCACTGTGAACAGTTGGTTATAAGATTAAGACAAGAAGGCATTTAGGGAGTGGTTTTTATACCCCAGGAGGGTTTTCCACTTGGAAAAATATTGTGCCTCTTTGTTCTTCTGTGTTCTCTATGTTTTACTATGCTGTTGTTGTTTTTGTTCACTATTGAGTTATTACTTTTCTCAATTATGTTTATGAATGATTACATTCAACTCATGAATGCATTAATCAGAGTAATATTGAGAACAAATCTATGATATTTTTTGAAGTTTTTGAAAATTTGGTCAAATCTGTTAAGACACTGATTCACCCCCTCCCCTCTCAGTGTCATTTTAACTCCAACAGTTCTTATGTGTTTGATGTGTTTGCATTACTATTTCGCATATTTACATTCTGTTAATACATATTAAGGGTTTAATGGTTGATAAGGGTTTGATAAGATATTGATGGATTAAATGTTTTGAAGTATACAACTGATTCACCCCCTCTCATTTTTCCTATGCAAATAACATGTTGTAGGGGATTTTGTGGTGTTTTTTTGGAGGTGATAGTTTGGTGGATTTGTGTAGTGTACTGAGGTTATTTTAGTGTGAGGGATTTTGGAGGGGTCTATTTGGGGTGTGTGTTGGGTGCAAAGGTTTTTTTTGGATCCTTGAGTGTAGCTGGGGGAGTGGGGTAGCACATGAGAGTTGCCTTGTTGGTTTATTTCCTTTGGTTGTTGCATGCATTTTTCATGTCAATGCATGTAGGTAAGGGAGGGAATGCAAATATTTCCTTCTCCAAGGCTATGATAGGGTTGTCCCATCGCCAATCGGTCATTATAAAGTAATGGATATTTTAAGAAAATATTTGAATGAAGGGGTTTCATCCTAGTTTAGGGGTCCTCGTGTGACAAAGGTAAATGGCTTCCTAGAGAGGATTACATCTCATCCTGTTTGGTAATTCGACCAAATTTGATTGTGGAAGATATTAGTTATTTGAGTAACCACGTGTTACTTTATATGCTTATGGGAATCCAAGTTTCTCTTCCCTTCCTAGAGTCGTGGGTATATCAAAACTTGAACCTAGAGGGAGATATGGAAGTTATGTAAGAAGCCAATAATTAAATTTTGGTGGTCTTTTCATGTATGGTAGATTGGGCCAAGGATTTCAAGGGGTCCTTTTTTATAATAAGGTGGGATTATTCATTAAACCCTTGCATGTGGGCTTTAATCTGGTAGAGGATCTTCCATCATAGGTTCTGGTCTAGGTGAGAATTCCTTGGATATCGATGGAATTCTAGAGGAATGAAATTTTGCACATGATGGTTATACTGCTAGGCAAACCAGTGGGTCCTTGTCAACATGCACTAGACAAGAAGGTAATCTCGTATGCTCGATTTTCCATTGAAATTAATTAAAATTATCCATTGCCAAATTCTATGGAAATTCAAGTCAATGTAAGGAAGCTAAGGTAGTAGAACAACCTCCTAGAATTATCTTGAGAGGAGAATAATGCAAATCTTTACAGATCTTTCAATAGTTACAAAAAATTAAATAAAAATAAACATAAATATCATGCATACCACAACACAAGAATTTACATGGGGAAAACCCTTTCAGGAGAAAAAACACACTCCAAAAGTTACCCAATATATTATTCAAAAATCACAAAGATTATAATATTTGCAGAGCAAGATTCTCACAAGAGTATCACCAACCAAAGATCTAAAGACAACATGATTTCTATCAAACTCAAAATAAATCAAAATGCACAACCATAATACAACACCCTCATAAAATAGGGCTGCCTTCTAGGGCAAGTCAAGCCAACAAAATATCAACTGCTAGATCTAAAACCTAATGATGAATAGTCCAAGTTTACAATAATAAAATATACATAAAAATTGGCTTTTAGGGGTGCTGCCCCTAAACACCCTCGCATCCTCATCATTGACATATAAAAAGTACCTTATGTATTGCAAGGTTAAGACATATTTTCCCAATAGTCCAACCCACCTCTTAGATTCAACAACTTGACTACAAAGCTTTCCCATTTCACTATCAATTTTGTCACGAGTATGCACACCAAAAAAAGAAATGCCTGAAAGTAAGCTCTTTGAGGAGGTCTGCTAGTGGTGCCTCAACCAAGGTTCCTTCTCATCCTTCTTCATAAGATAAAGGGAAATCCCCTTCGACTAAGGGGGAGACTGATAAGGACGGTTTTATCCCTCTTAAGAACCGTAATGAAGAGAAAGGCCTAAAAAGAACTCTCAAGAATAGGAAAGGGGATGTATCTTATAACCATTTTGAGGCTTTAGAAGACACTTTTCTATACGAGGATAACCTTGATGGGATTCTATTAGGAATGTATATATTGGGGATAATGTAGATGACTACCTTAGGGGATGCCAATACCAATGGCCTGGTGATTGAGAGGGTTGAGTCTCAGATGGAAATAGACAAGTTCTAGAAACCCATGTAAATGTGGCCCCTTTGGAGAGAAATGCTAAGGGTGACAGTTTGACTTTAGCTTTTCCTAGACTTGTGTCAAAGGTTGCAGTTTAGAATTCAAGGAAAGATAACAAGGTAGCACCTTTTTTGGGGTTACAACAAAATAATTTTAAAAAGGGGGGTTCTGAGAAGTCTTCCAAGTTGGGAGGAAGAAAGATCAAGGTAAAATCAAAATTATGGGGGAGAACATGGTGGAGTTAGGTGCAATCAAGACTATTTACTCCCATTTTGGTGGCTTTCATAAATTATTGTTCTTTCCTAGAATGTAATGGGGTTGAACAACATCCCTAGACAAAAGGATATTTGAGATTTAATTAAGGTTTGCTCTCCCAAAATTTTCTTTATTTAGGAATTGAAGTTATCTATAGAAGGTATGCTTGAAGTGGTTGAAAGGGTGTGGGTTAGAGGTCATTGCTAGTGCATTAGGGCTAAGGGTAGTGCTAGTGAAATTTCCTATCTTTGGGAAATGTACAAGATCTCCCATCTTTAGTGGATTTAGAATAGAGATTCTTTATCCTTGGTTGCATTGAGTTTTGAATCCAACAAAATTGTATAGTGCACTAATGTTTATGCTCTGATTGATCAACATGGTAAGTGTTTCCTTTGGGCCCACATTGGATATGTGCACTCTTTAGCTTTGTTGCATCCTTGGATTTTGGTTGGGGATTTTAATGCTATCACCGACTTGGAGAAAAATAGGGGGAATAGAAAGTTTGGATCCTTCCTCTTGGATCTTTAGAGATAAATTAGTCTTACTTAACTTGACATATATAAAGCTAGGAAATGACATGTTCACCTAGAATAATACAAGGTGTGATGAATGTTATATCTCAAAAATATTGGATAGGTTCTTGGTCTCTATATTTTTGGTTGGTAGTAATTAGATTATCAACTTGAAAATTCTATATTGGAGAGGCTCAAATCATTGGCCTATCAAATTATTTGTGCAAGTGAGGGGTGCTTCTAAGAACCCATCCTTCAAATTCCAACTCATGTGGCTACGAGAGCTGTCTCTACAAGATTTAATGAGTGAGTTGTGGGTTAAAGGTATACTAGAGCATATACAACTATCTAGACCATTTTTAAAAGACTCCAATATGTGAAGTATAAACTTAAGAAGTGGAACAATTAGATTTTTTGGAATATCTTTTTGGAAAAATAAGCTTCCCAATTTTGTCTAGATATCATCAATATGTATAATAGGGATCAAGGGATTACCTTGGAATACCTTAGACATGAAGAGGAATCCATGAAGTAGCTAAGTGAATGGGAACTAAGGGAAGACACTTTTTGGAAACAAAAGTCTAAGATTGATTGGTTACAAGGATATAGAAATACTACCTTTTTCTTTAACTGTGTCAAAGCTAGGAGACATGGTAACTTGGTTTCCTCATTTTTGTCCTCTCAGGGGCATAAAATTTATTTTATAGGGACATTTCTTAGGAGGTTATTCATTTTTATTGTTCTTTATTTAAGGAGGATTCTCCTGATGTTGGGTTGGAAGATAATCTTACTTTGGAGTGTATTCATTTAGTTTTTCCTAATGAGGTGAATGTGGATCTTTGTAGTCTCATCCTATTGGAGGAAGTAGAGGAGGTGGTGTTTAAGATGAAGAAAGGAAAATACCATGATCTGGATGGATTCTTAATAGAATTTTTCTAAGAGTTATGGGAGATTATTAAATTTGATCTATTGGATGTGGTTTAAGAATCATAGAGCAACAAGTAGATGTTGAGGTAAATGAATTCCAATTTTCTCATGCTCATTGCTAAGTGGGAGGGTGCGAATTCACTTGAATTATATAGGAAAATTACATTGTGTAATGTGGTCTATAAGATTATTTCTAAGCTTATGGTAGAGAAAATTAGGTTGTGGCTCAACAAGGTTATCTCTGATGAGTAAGGAGGTTTTGTGATAGACAGGAAAATTCTTGACGAAGTGGCTAATGTGGATGAAGCTATCCATTATATGAACCTCTCCAAGAAAAAGGAAATGTTCATCAAGTTAGATATGACCAAATCTTATGATCAGGTTAGATGTGCCTTCCTCTAAAAAGTGTTCAAAGCCTTTGGTTTTAGTGAGGATTGGATAATTTGGGTGATAAGTTGCATTATGTTGATGTCATTCTCGGTGCTAATTAATGGGGAGCTATTTGCTCTCTTTGGGGCCTCTAGGGGCCTTAGATAGGGTGATCCTATATCACCCTATCTCTTTATCATTATGGCTAAAGGCTTGCAGAGAATTTTGAAAGCCCATAGGGGTTAGGGTTTGATTCAAAGATGACACTAGGGGGATGGTTTAATTCCTCAATCTCATTTATAGTTCATGGATGATACCACTTTGTTGGGGGCTACAAAATTAGGAAAGCAACTAATTTCAGGCATGCTCTAGATATCTACCTTTCTTCTTTAGGGAAAAGGATCAATGAGGCTAAATTCTCTATTTTATTTTTCAATACTCCTCCCACTATTTAGGTAAAAATTTCTTAGATTTGATATTTTAGATTGGTAAGCTTCCTTTTGTGTACTTGGGTATTTACCTCTCTATTGGTCCTCTGCCAAGGGGAACTTGGAAAAATGTGTTGGAAAAGTTTTGTCAGTGGGTCTCCCATTGGATCAATAGATGGTTGTCCTATACAAGAAGAGTTTTATTATTAAAATATATGGTTAAGGCACTTCCCCTTTATAGGTGTATGGTGTAGTTGGAACTAACTAGTTTTGTTAAGGAGTTGGATGCTTTAGCAAGAAAATTCATTTGGGTTTGGATTTTGTCCTCCTCTAAGTGGAGTTTGGCTAAGTGGGAGACCATCTATAGACCTAAACAATTTGGGGGATTAGGCTATCAGAAGGCCACTCTCACAGGCTAGGCTTTGACCACTAAGCTTTATTGGTGGTGGTGCACTAGTCAGGATCATGCTTAGGCTCATATCCTTTCTTCAAAATATTTGAGGGGAATTGATAGGAAATATGTTCCTAGGGTGTATTTGGTTGGTAAAGGATCTATGATACATGACACTCTCAAAAGGGGTGCTAGCTTAATCAAGCAGGGATTGTTTTGGATTTTCAACAAAGGATCATATGCTCTTTTTTGGCTCGACTCTTGGGATTGTCACCCACCAATCATAAGATTACATATGAAATTACAAAATATTTGTCACACCTTATGGAGGCTGGATAGTCTCATGTGGAAGACTTCAAAGAAGTGAAGATTTTGAGGAAAGTTGAAGTTTACAAGTGGAAGGATTCTCAAGCTTGGCTACCTAGAGGGCCTGTGGAGGATCGTGATGAGTTATCTCACCTTTTGAATTATCGATCTTGTAGTTATTTATTATGGAATGATACCTTGGCTTGGAATCTTGATCCTAGAGGGAAGACCTCTGTGGCTATGGGGTACCAAGAAAATGATATACAAAAATATGGTGGGGAGGAGGTTCCATGGTGGAAGTGGGTGTGGAATAAGTATGCATGGCCTAAATGCAACTTTTTCCTATGGCTAGTTTCTCACAACAATTGTCTCAATTGGGATAATCTTTAGAAGAGAGGGTTTCAAGGGTTGTCTAGGTGCTCTCTTTGTGAAAGTTGTGAAGAATCCTCATCACATTTGTTATTTTAGTGCACTTTCTCTAGGATCATTTGGCATCAATGATGGGAGGTTTGGAATTAGGCATGTTTCCATTCCTCTTCTCTAGTTGAGTTTTGGAGGATTTTGGGAAGCCCCCCTATGAATTCTTTTTGTCTTCAAGTGGCTTGGAGCATAGGGCCATCTTGCATTCTTTGGAAAATTTTGTTGGAAAGGAATTGCAAAATCTTTAAGAGGGAGGGTTTATATATGGTAGATGATCTTGGGTATGGTTTAGGAAACTATTTAGGCTAAGTGTGAGTTGGATGTCCCTTCAGGGATTGATGACTTGGTGGTGATGAAGAGGCTAGGTTTAGTAGGAGGTGGCTCTAGGTAGGCTTGTTCTAGAGTTAGGAGACCTCCCAGTAGGAAGATTTAGTGTGATGGTAGATGGTTGGCACCCCCTACTAGTGTTTTGAAGGTATACTCTGATGGTTCTTGTAGAGGCAATCCTAGTGATGCTAGAATTGGCAGTATCGATAGGGATAGTTCTCAAAAAGCTATTTTCTTCTTCATTTATTAGGGATATCACTCTAATAATCTCATGGATCCTCATGCTATCCTTATTTCCTTGGAGAATGGATGCACTCTTGTATGGTGTAAGTTCATCTATGAGTCAGATTCATAGTTTTTGGTTTCTATGTTGAATAGGCATGACTTGAAAGGGGGAATTGGAAATTGGGCTTAGTGGTTCAATAGATTCACTAGATTAGTAATTCTTTAGACTGTTTTCTTTCTACCATATCCCTAGGGAGTGTAACAATGTTGCATAATTTTTGACTAAATAGGCCTTTTAGTGGAGGGGTAATTAGCATGTGGATGGCCAGGAGAATCTTCCCTTAGATTATTCCAAAAGGTTGAAGATGTTGTTTCAAGAGGATAAACTTGGATCTAGTAGGGTGTTGAATGGGGGCTAATTGGGTTGGTTCTTTATTTCTTGGCTGTTGTGGGGTGGTGTGGGCCTAGGGGCCCTTACTATTTGGACTCTTTGTCTTTAGTTGTAATATTGATTCTCTGATGGAATACATTTTTACCCCTTTTTTATTTTAAAAAAGTATAAAAGAAAAGAAGGGAAGGCAAAAAAGAGTGGAAAATTGGGGAGAGTGAGAACTCTACAATCTTGGAGGAATTTTTCCAAAAATCATAGGTATATATTTGTATATTTATCTTTTGATTCTTCCAAATAGGATATTAAATATACAAAAGGAAAGGATTTTATTTATAGAGATAATTGATTTAAAATTAGAAAGGAATAGTGTTATCTCTGTAAAATTGCATACAATTTTTTTAAGTATTGTTATGCTGTGACATGATTTAAATACATGAAATGTGCTTTATTTTACCACAAGGTCTACCATTATACATTATTTGTAGGTGAAATATTTGTTAAAAAATTACAAAAAATGTGCTTATATTTTTGGACATTTTTGAAGGATGAAATATTGGGTAAAGAAATTTCTGAGAAACATTTTGTAAAGGAGGAAATGGGAGATAAAAGAATAAGGAAAAATAAAGATATTTGGGTAATTAAAAAAGGGAATACAAATTAACTAAATGAAGGGCATAAAGATATTTTGAAAAAATAAGGTATATATTCTTTAATTTGTATATAAATATTTCAAAAATAGAAAAATTATATTTTTTTCTACTTCCTCAAGTCTAGGGGTTGAATATACTTTATAAGTTTAAATTTAATAATAAAAAATATATTCCTACATGTTCTACATTCATCTAAATTTTAAGTTCTACATAGATTCCAAATAAATTCTATAGGTTAAAATCATTAGTTCCTCTCTAGGGTTTGTATCTCTTTCCTCTACTTCCAAAACTCTAGGGTTTCAATATATTTTCTAGTTTTAGATTTAATTTTAATACTATAATTAAATTTCTACATGTTCTACCTTTATATAAATTTCAAAATTCTATATATATTCCAAATAAATTCTCCAGATTAAATTCACTAGATGCCCTAGTTCCTCTATAGGGTTTGTATCTCTTTCTTCCATTTCTCAACTTTAGGGTTCTAGTATAGTTTTTAACTTCATATTTAATTGTAATACATATTATTTTCCTATATTTTCTACTTTAATCTATGTTTATCATCAAAGCTTGCACCTCTCCAACAGTCTTATGGGAAATTTAGTGAGTGGGGGAGAAATTGTGCCTCACTAAATACCTCTCGGATTTTTATAGAAAGCTGAATCATCTTTGGGGTATAGAGATAAGGGGAGAAGGAAATGTAAACATAAAAATAAAAGGCGATGTGCCAAAGCTTTTACAACATTTCAAATCCAAATCAATCCTATGAGTGATATAAATAGACACAGAACACCACAACCCTTCATTGTTGGAAAGAGAACAAACAACAAAGGCTAACTTCAAGCACAATGCAGAATTTTAAATCTTTTCGCAAGGAATGTTCATTAAGGTCCAATCAAACATAAATATTTCTTATGAGTAACATAACAATATCTCAAAAATCATAGGAAATCTTCCTCCTAATACAACATAGCATGAAAAAAAACTTTCAGAAAAATAGGGAAGTCCAATGACATAGTCCAGTTTTCTTAAGCTACTCTACCATACAAGCATACAACATGGAAATTAGCTACTTAAACTATCTAGATCTAGCTTGCAAGACACAATGTTTCATTCAAAATGATAATATAAAGAAAGAAAGCTTGAAAAAGGCCATACATGCACAGTCTCAACAAATTATCCTCAATAGTTCATGCTTTTAAATATTAAATGAACTTTGAAACATAGGTTAGCTGCCAATCCAACAATAGTTTAAAGCTTAATAGATATAACATGCCAAAGAAAAGTAGTTCTGCAACTTGCTTTGGAAAATAATTCTAAAAACCATAAGAAAACTAAAGAAAATTTTCTTAACAAAGATACTGTAACTTAGAATCCAACCCTTCATTGTGTCGTTGCCATTCCTATATAGCCGTCAAAAGAAGAAAACACCACCTCAACATAGAATTAATTGCTGCCAGATGTTGATACTTGATAGCTTGCAATCTGATCATAGATCCTTGGTTAGGCCACAAATATTTTTTCTCATTAATTCTCAGCTGCTACATTAATGTTTTTTAGATATTTAGCAAGGATAGAGGCCTGTAAACAATCAAATCCTAAGAATAATTTGGAAAAAAGGTTCCTGTTGACCAATCACATCACCCTGAGGCACCGAATCAAAACCTTCATCTCAAAAAGCGAGAAAAGAAAGGCCAACAAGCTCTGATAGAATCCCAAAAGATATCACCTCATAAGAGATGCAATCCTCTTGTAGTGAAGAGATGACATGTCACGTGGGAAGAGATCTTATGTTTTTCAAAAAATGTTCTGGAGAAAATTTCTGCCAAGCTGATGCGTGTCCTGGGCCCTTCCTCTAAAAGGAAAATGATAAAAGAAAGTCGTGCAGCCACCACATGGCACATTTCCTATCTTTCCAACCAACCTTGCATAAACCTCGACATCTCTGAAGCTAAAAACAAAAGAAGCCAAAGTTCAAAAGACTAAGGAGAAGAAAAATGTTTCACAGTTCTAGTGACTCATAGGGGCCTTCACTTGCGGAGGTACGAACCCATCTCTCTAGAAATATCTAGAGTTTAAGGAAGAGGAGTGCTATGCTTGCCATTCTACTTCGGTTGGTAAGGGAATATTGCAAATGATCCTGTATGCTTGGTCAAGCTAGAAGACTTCCTTGAAAGAAATAAATCCCCACCTTGTAGTAACCACTCCAAGGTAATGATAAAGATGAGAAAGATGAAAATCTCACGATCGATCTCATCAGCTGCGTGCACTGTACTTGAACTCAGGAGTTCTACAGAAGTTTGATCCTTTTGTTTGATAGCTTCCATAATTTTTTCTACTCTCTACATATCTCCATCTGGGGATAAAATAGGAGGTAGCCCACAATTGATCAAGACATTGAAATCCTTTTTTACCTCTTCAACTCTCCTTTCCAAGACCATTTGGAAATATTTTCACTTTTTGGCGACCTTGTGGTAGTTGAAAAGCTCACTTTCTTTGATGGAAGTGATTCTTAAATAAAAAATTCTGACATCTTTTAGGATATCATCGGAAGCCACACAAAGCCTAGTAATGAAACTTTGTGATTCCGCTACTCAAGAGTCATATGTCTACAAAATATGATCGGTCATCGAGCCAATCTTCCTATTTATTTCTCAGACATCCCTCAAGAATTGCAAGATGGGTCTGAGAATGGGAAATGTAGCTACAATCCGCTCCCAGTGTGAAGATACCAATCTTTTTGTTAATGAGAGAGACCCAAATTTTTGAGAAACAATCAACTCCTGACTAAGCTTAATCTCTTTGGTTTTTACATTCTCTGCTACTCAATCTCTCTCCTTGAGGGTGTATGCCAATTCAGAGCTTATTCTTCTCATCTCTTGGTTGTGGGTCTGCAAAGTGGACATTGTCTCTTGTTTTGTCAACTTCAATATTTCTACCTCTGCCTATTCCTTCTTGACACTATTAGAAGATTGAGATCAGACACTATCTAGCTCTTTCTATAGGTTTTCATGAGCACTTTTGTGCTCCATGTTGGTCTGATGCTGGGTGGCGAGGTTAGCTTTCAATTTCTCAATTTTGGCATGTGGCTGAACTTGTTCGCTTTGTGCTTCTTCAAGAAATCTCAAGGTTTCCCCTTGCTTACCTTGAATTGCATTATGCAGACCATCTCAAATCCTTGGCCTTGATTTTAGTCTTCAATTTACCCACTATTTTCCTCACATTAACCAACTTTGTCTCACATTTCTTCAAATTTTTTCCCAACCTTTCATAGCCTACATATACTACGTCCTACTAGGTGGTATTAGCCAAGACCAACTTGTCGTGTGGATGAGTTTCATTCAGATGTAGGCATGTTTTCTAGATGTCATAATCCTCCATCTACATCTACCCCTCGAGCTTAGCCACGAGTGGCATCATGGTGCTAATAAGGAGAGAATTCTACTCCTTATTGTAACAAGCCTTGATTTTCTTGGTAGCTGACAACTCAGTGTTCTTCAATAGCCATCTCTATTTAGCATTTTGTTGGGACAACTTAATTGTATTGAAATGGTCCTGGAGAGTTTGAGGGACATCCAAATTCTATGATACAATAGGGGTGGTGGGAGGGAAACCAAAAAGGGTAACAAAAGGGGAGACCTCATATGTATGAGCATGCGGCGAAGCAAAAGGGAGCATTATCATGGAAAATGGTGGCTCACCAAGCTGAGACTGAGCGGGGGATTTTCTAGTAGGGGTGGAGAGAGACATGGTATGGCAGAAAGTTGTTTGGTCAGAAGATGATGGGCCAGGAGTGGGGGTTAGCATGGATGTTTTAGCTCTTTCTAGAGGGGCCCTTGATAGGGCGATCAAAGAGTCAACAACGACCGAAGTGGATGTTGCTCGCTCGATATGCAGGGTAATTTCAAGGGGTTCATTACAAAGAGAAGGGGGTGTATTTAGGATTATCTGGTCAGGGCTCGAGGATAGAGAATTCCTTTCCATGGGAGGCAAGGAGGCAACCAAGGATGCAAAAATAAGAAGAGAGGGAGTGAAACTTACCTGAAATATAGTAGTTAGAACATCTTGTAGGGTAGACTCCACTTCCTCTTCTCCTCCAACTAGCATGTCAGATATGCCTAGATCTTAGACTTGCCTTCTCTTTTCATGAAACATGTTCCAATCTCCTGGCCATCTAGTCTTTGAAACTTGGCCCTCGACGATCACAATGGATGACAATCTCAAAGACCATCAGGCTCTCTTTCCTTTACTTTGGGCACTAGAGGAGGATAGAGCTCGTGAATCCCTTCACTTTGAATCCCTCCATCTATCAGATTCTCGAGGTCGAGAAGCCTAATGTGGAACTTTTTCCTCATCAATTTCATGGATGGTCTATGGATTGTTGTTATTAGTGTCAGCCTCCTTATCATAAATCTCTTCAAACTAATCATCCTATTGGAATTGTCCGATAGGAAGGGTGAGGAATTGCAACTCCTGTCATAACCTCTAGAAGTCTACCTTCTTTCTTTCTGACCAACCTTTTTTCTTTAGCTGCATATTGATAGATTTGTTTATCAGAAGGTTTCTATCATACTTTACCTTTGGTGTGTAGGAGCTTAGCCATTCTAGTCATTTGAAAGGAATGTGTTTCAAATAAATGTACACCTCTACACTTTCTTGAGTTAGATTCTTCCTCCTCTTGAAGTATTCTCTCTCTTCACGTCTCACGCTATAAAGCCCCCGTGGGTTGTAGTCCCACTTATCACAAATGAGGACCAGGCCTAAGGCTTCCAATTTATCCCCGAGCTCATCTTCACAAAATTTATTTGTTAGCGATACTTGACTGTTAGCAATATTGAGGGGAAGTGGATATAACTTCATTTTGATTCTTCTAGTGCCATAGATCTTGTTGACAACAGTCACCTGGCAGCATGCCTCTAATGCGAAGACTCTATCTGTCATAAATCTAGGGAGTCTGAAAGACTCATTGGGAAAGTCATGGAATTTTATAAATGTGAAGTCCACGCCTAGGAAATAATCCACTAATTTCGGTGATATTTTAATCCATTGTAGGACCTCAGGAGAGAAGCAGCCAACAGGGTGAGGCAACAATTCTTGAAGCACTGGCCTAAAATAAAATCTACAAACCAATAATATCCCCCTATTCTACAAAGTACATGGGTCCACATAGAAACTAGCTGGAGACAACCCCTTTCATCTAGCCTAGATACTAGTACATTTCTCCCTAGCCATTCATGATTCTGATGCAAAACTAAATGAGCCAAGAAATAAGAATACCTAAATTTTGAATCAATTTTGTAATTCTTCAGCTGGTTCAACATGTTTCCAACTATTACCTTGGAAAAATCATAGTGCCTCTAGTTCTTTTCTCTCTTTAGCACAAAGGATAAGATGAACTGAAAAGAAAGAACTTGAGCATCCTCGTCAAGACCAAAAACTGAGGCTAACATCAAGAACATTGACTGAGTGTCTCTCTTGAATTTCTCATATGAAAGAGGGAAGGAAAGATGACCTCTTTCTGGCCGTTCCTTTGCTTCTTCATAAAAATTGTTCTTTTGGCCTTTTCTTCCCTAAAGAGATCCATATTTTCTTCATTAAAAGGCTCTACATCCTAGGCCATAAGGATGCACAAAATGTCCTATATGGCTTGAGCATAAACAATAACCCTAATCCTACCATTCTAAATGACCCCTGTTACCTTGTCGAATCTCCTTGCACATGCATCAACTAACTTCGGGAATGGATGCACTATGGGAAACATGAACTATGGTAAACCACAATCCTAGAGCCAAAGTTCAAAACCATCAGCTGACTCATACCTTTCCTTTCTCTAAAATGCACCTTCTTAGAGATTTTTAGGGTTAAACAACAACTTGGGGTCAAAAACATCGTCGATGATATCTTGCACTGCCTCTCTTTTTATAGGCTTATCAACCAACACCTTCTTGCAAAATTTGAAAGGTCAATCCTCCACTACCAGGGTGTTGGCAAACAACTTCTACCCAAAAAAATTGGCATAACCAGGGTGTTGACTTGAAGCTATGGCTTATCTTCCAAAGGTTGAGGGTTCCACCATGACTATATCAAGAAATTGCAAAGAATTCCTTAGCGAAAATGACAACTTTCCTTTTGCTTGAAAAGGAAAACCTACTTTTGAGTGCAATTAATTCTCTTGCTTGTACATGTAGTTAAGACTACACTATTACTATTGGTCCATTAAATGTTGTCACTGAGGTGATACATGTGAACATGAGATCTGTATCCCTTGGGAATGCTAAGAATGCTGCAACGATGGAATTCATACATTCTCCTCACTACCTCTTTTACAAATAAATTTGTTTCATTGAAGCATGTGATTTTTTCTGTGGAACATGTTGAAGTGATGTAAGGTACCCCTTGAAAAGATGTGACCATTAATTTATTAGAGTTTTTAGTGTGTTAATCCATGTCTTTTTTCATTAGTAAGTTGGCTGCCGTTGATGATGGAAAAGGACACATGTCAACAATCGGTGTATGAGAGAATTTACTCCCAATGCCCAAATTTATTTCTCAAGGCATTCCATCTGATCCTCTGTATGATTTATCTACCTTACTCTGTTCTGTCATAAAACTTTCCATTGTCGTCTAGCCAAGAATAGACATTCCGTTGGTTGTGTTTGCCAGCTTACCTTTTCTATATATAACTATGCCACCTTTTGTAACTTTCATTTGAACATATAGTCTCTTATGTTAGTTGGCCTTCTGCTTATTCTCATTTTTCCATAATTCACTACTTTATCAGAATGTCTACTGGCTTAGGCACTCCAATCCAACTCCTTCCTAGGAGACCGCAATACAGCTTCGCTAGGGAGGTCACTAGTGACCGAATCAATCATTTGGTGAAGAAATGTGACTGCCTCATCATGATTGCATTCAAATGGATGGTTGGCACATACTTCATTACCGATGAGAACTAGCTTTGGAGCAACTGCAAAATGCTTTCCCACTTCGTGGCCTCATTGCTGGACCTGAATGTGTTTAAACCTATGATAATTGAACTGTGCCATGAGATGTTTAACTCCTAGTTGATGGAAGGGTTGGCGAGATAGTGCAAGTGGCCATCCCTAGTGTTGGTATCCCGAGTGCTATGGATATTCACAGGCATGTGAACTTCAACATAGATGTACCCTGGTTACCCTTCCTTTCTGATTTTTGCACCATGGACGTTGAGACACACCAATTCTCTTCTCAGCCAATGGCCACTTTTTTTCTATAGGAGTATGGCATGGAATGGGTTCCGGGACTGCCCTGGAGGAAGCATTTCGACTTCCAGGTGTAGAGTCACAACGAGTAGGCCTTGACCCTGTGTTGTAGAGTTCTTGTCTGTTTTGTTTTTAGGCCCCCTTTTGCAACCTGATAGAAAAGGAGAAGAAGAGGAAGAAAATAAAAATAAGAAGAATGAAGACCCAATAACGAGCCTTTACGGCTTCTTGGGTGATGATAGGAGGCTTTTGCTAACTATTTTTGCACATTGCCTCCCTTTTTGATATTTTGGCTTCATAACTCCTTTTGGGTTTGCTCTAGAGAGCCTTATGTTTAAATATAAACCTCGGGCTTCCATTATATGTATTTTTTTGATAAATATAATATAATACAAGCTTTTTGTTTCTTTAGTGTTTTTCTTTAGTTGCTTTATTCTTAAAATTTTGAAATATTTACAAATTTTTTTACATATGGTACATTACTGTTAAAATTTTCAAAGAACTATACATTTTAATAGAAAATATTCAGATAAATACCATTCACTGGTATATCTAAAGTGTTTCCTTCCATATCTTCAAGCTTGTACACATTCTTTTCTTTTTATGAGCTGATTTGGAAAGGTCCTTTCCATAGTGCTTCAAATTTCGTGTGTTGCCCTAGTTTTGCAGTATGTTCATCTTACTTTAGCACTATGCCCCCTTCTTTGAATTTTGGGCTAGAAGTATTTTTGTCAAAGCATCACTTGATTGTCTACTGGTGATTGAGCATGGCTCCATGGACTTTTTCTCTATCTTCCTTCAGTTTGAGGAGTTATGCCAACTGTACTTCCATTACACCATTTTCTTCAATCTCCAGGGATTTTAGTAGTTGTAAAGTAGAAATTTCTATGGAAATGGGTATCACTACCTCTTTTCCATACACCAAATCATAAGTGGAGGTCTTTAGAATCTACTTGGGGGTAATTCAATCCACCCATAGGGAAGTTCGTAACTTCTTGTGCCAATCTCTTTGTCATTCTGACCCAATGTGTTTGATTATCCTAATTAGGTTTTTGTTGATGGACTCTACTAACTCGTTCCCTTGTGGGTAGTAGTTTGATGAATTTTTAAGGAAAATCCCATGTCTGATAGCGAAATTTGACATCCTTGACCCAAAAAAAGCTCAGGTATTATTGGATATGATGGTTTTGGGTGGACCAAATCTAGCCACTATTTTTTCAAGGAAATTAACAATTTCCCCCTCTATTTCATTCTTTAGGGCTACGGCCTCTATCCACCTTGTAAAATAATTAGTTACCATGAGGATCCACTTGTGTCTAGAACTGGAAATAGGAATTATCATGCTGATAAAATCCAAACACCATTGGGAAAAGGGTTCTTCGGTTACAATCAGGCTCAGGGGTAAAGTGACATTATTTCTTTTTCCAATAAAATATTGGCACTGTGTACACTTCTGGACTAGATGATGTGATTTGAAAAACATAGAGGGCCAATAATATCCTATCCACATTATCTTTAAAGGAGTAGTCTTGGCAAAAAAATTTCCACCCTCAAGATTGTGATGAAATTCGTTAAGAAATTTTTCCACCTATAGGTTGTTGAGACATCAGAGCAACACACCATCATAATTTATCTTAAATAGTACATCCTCAATTAATACATACCTAATGACTTGCAATATATAGTATCTTCTTTTATTGAATGAAATATTGGTTGGGTAATATCCCTTCTACATATACCATGTCTGATCAGCCACCCAAGATTCTTCAGACTCGAATTGGTTTGAGTAGACTTGATTGGTCTCCTTTTCAGCCACAAGACTCGTTTCCTGTGTGATGTATTCGCACAGGCCTCTTCCCCAAACTAACTTGGTTGGTCTAATGTCAGATCTTAGTGATCCAATTTTCTCTTTTTTTAGTGATCTCACCTTCTGTGATATATTCCCACACACTAGGGTGTGCTACAAGGACAGTGATCTTGTTGGCCGACACCAAGTGTCAATTTTTTTTTAAACTTTTAACTATGGCAAAAGCTTAATTTTCTACAAAGTTATACCTAACCTCATAACCTTTCAAAGTTATTGAATGGAATGCAATAGGATGTTCTCCATCATTCTGATTGCTTTTCTGAGTAAGCACCGAAGCTATACTATCCTGACCACTATTTAAATAAAGTAGGAAATCTTGTGAAAAATCTGGATTAACTAAGACTGGAGCAACGAAAATCACTATATTTATTTTCTCAAAAGCTTATTTTCCTTCGAGGGTCCACTTGAACAATATATTATTTTAAAGCATTAGTGTGATAACCCTCACAGTACCAACAAAGTCTGAAAATGAACATATTGATGAAATTGATTTTCCATAGAAATGACTAGAGTCCTTTTTGGTTTATTGGTAGGGGTAATTCCATTATAGATCTAACCCTTTTAGGATCTATTGCTATTCTCTCTTTAGACACTACAAATCCAAGTATCTTACCTTGAGGCACTCCAAAGACATATTTTTTGGGGTTTAAAGAAATTTTGAACTGTTGGAATTTCTGGAAAAACCTTTTCTAGATGATCAAAGTGGTCATCCTTTGATTTTGAAAAGACTGTCAAGTCATCTAAATATATCAAGATAATCAGGTTGATGAAACCTTTGGAAGTAATATCTATTGCTCATTGAAAAGTTGCACTAACATTTGATGGTCCGAATGGAATCTTGGTATATGCAAAAATTCCCCATTTAGTGGTAAAAATCATCTTGTGTTGGTCACTCTCCTTTACATATGCCTGGTTTTATCTCGAAAAACCATCAAGCAAAGAGAACATTTCAGACCTGGCTACTATCTACAGAATTTTCTCCATTGATGGCAAGGGGTAATGGTCCTTCAATGAGGCCTTGTTCAAATCCCAAAAATTGATGCAAAGCATGATTTTTCCATTCTTCTTTTAGATGGGTACTAAATTTGACACCCAGGTGGAATGTTTGATTAGATATATGATTCTTGATTCAACCAACTTGGTGAGCTCCTGTGCCATCAAGGCTTCAACCTTCGGGTTGAATGGCCTTTACTTCTGTCAGAAGGGTTTTGACCCTTCCTCTAAGTCAATGGTATGCTGAATTATACCTAGGTCATAACCTTTTAGTCATCATAGGTCTAGGCCATAACTTTGTCGTACTCATAACACATATCCCTTAATCTTTCTTTATCTTTCTGTAGAACCTCTTTCCTGACTTTCAACTTTTTGCCACTTCCAACATCAAGATCTTCATAATCTCTTTCATTTGCAGTGAACCTTCACTTGCCATTTCTAGCATCTTTGTAATAAAAAAGGTTCTCGAGGGAAATCAACCCTATGGGAAGCTTATTCCCTTTTAATCAGATGACCTGCCTTTCAGAAAATTCTACTCCTGGGGGCGAACAGTCAAGAACCATTCCTCCTTTTTGTACGAAGGTAGCAATCTGAGTGTCGTCATAAAAAACTTTCCAATTTTCGTCGTTGTCAGGAATTGTAGGTTAGAAGACAACTTGCACTACATTTTACTTGGTTGAGTCAAAAACTAGTTCAAATTATGACCCAACAAATGCCATCTAATTAGTGACACTATTATGAGATTGGGGAATAACTTGTGTGTTGAAGGCTTAGAAATTCTCAATTAGTTCCCAAATCCCATGTCTATATGATTTCATTCAGGTGTTCTTTGTAGTTGCTTGACTACGAACTTGGATCACCACTAGCTCTAAATCTTTGAAAGCTTGCACCCTCTTTATACCCATTCTTTTAGCAAGGATTAGACCATGGACCAAGGCCTCATATTCAAAATTATTATTCGAGCATGAGAATAGAAAATGGTAAGCTTTGAGAGTTTTGGATCCCATCAGGGATAGTAATCAGACACTAGCTCCAGAGTTGGATTTACACTTGGTGCCGTAAAAATATAGGGTCCATAGATGATTATCAGACGAGTCCTCGAATTTCTCTTGATCCTTCATTAGTTTCAAATTTTTTTGATCACCATTGAAGATTTACATAGGTGCCTAGTCCTATCGCATGGAATTTTCCAAATGGATCAAAATCAATGAATTGGTTGAGCAATACTTCTTCCTCAGGAGTCAGCTCACTTGTATCCTCTTCATCTTCTAGCATTTCTACACAATATTTCTCTTGTTGAGAGATGGAAGTATGTGCAACTTCAAAGCATAAGATTGCATTGTCTGCAATGTGTTTGGGATGTAAAGATTCATAAAGAATCTTCATTTTCACCCTGTGCTTGGTTCTCAATATGAAATGGGACCAATCAAGTGCTAGGTATCTGCCAAGCTTGGTGGTGAAATCTCTTGATAGACACATTCTAAAGACCGGTGGAATGTTTATCACTACTACTTCTTGCATGACTATTTGGCTTGGGTAGGAGAAAAAGGTCAGAGATTTATTTGACCAAAGGTTAGAACCTTCTTCCCATCCAGTTGCATGATTCTCTTTTCAAGAGGCTCATATTTAAGCTTCAAAGCATTTGCCATTTTTTTGGCATGATAGTCGTACTAGCTCCCAAATCAATCATATTATTATGCAAAAGCTTATCTCCCACAATAAGTGTTAAAAAGAAAGGTGTGTGCTTTAGCTTGCTTACCTCTTTCTCCTTTGCATTGTTTGTGTTGTTTGCATATGCTACAAATTTTAGCGCTTGAGGTTCTGACATAGGTAGCTTGTCTGTTCTTTGATCTCATATCAGAGCTACTCCCATCCGAGGCATTTCTTCTTCTTTCTTCAATTCTTCCCGAAGAAGAGTCTTTTGTTCAAGAATAGATATGCCGTCCCACAATTATACATTGGTGGGAACCTTCTTCAATTGCTTCACCACATTAAGCATCCCAAATTTTTGGGCCTTGGGCTTAAATGGTGGTATTTCCATTTTTTTAAGAAGAAAACATTCCGAAATGACTAGTTTTGGTGTTTCACTCATATTTTTCTCAAGCCACGGTAGATTAGGAAGCTGCGGGATAGGCTAGATGATAGGTGGTGAAAACTGCTTCTCTTGCAACAGCGGTTGACACGACTGGGGTCATGGTGGAGGTTGTTGCACATATTCTCTGGTGAGCCTTCTTTTATACCCCGTGTTGTAATCTACCTATACTTGTAGAGCACTAGTCATAGGAGCTTCATTTGCAAATACTGCATCTTCTTCCTCCATCCATGAGAACAACGCTTGATCAGGTGCAATGTCTAGCTCCTGTTCCAGGGACATCCCTTGCATTTGTGCTCTAAAATGAGCATTCTCCATTTTGGAAGACTCGTATTCATCTACACTTGGGAGAACACCTTTTCCTCTTTGTTTCACTATCTTTTGTTGCATATTCCCCCTCAGGTAATTTTAGGGCATATGGCTATTGTTGCACAGGAAGCACCATACATTTTCCTCTTCTGCCAAATTGTTTTGGCTTAGGATCATTTCTCTACTCCAGCTATCCTTTATCATCTGAAGTGGTATGGTGACCATAACTATCTAGTTCACAGATGTCGTCTATTGGCCTCCTCCTTAGGAAAGCCCCATGGTATGTGTTTTGTTGGTAGGATGGATTGCTTCTACCATAGGTCTGAGTGATCATCTTTGGAGGCATTTCTTTCTTCCATTTGATGATAACTAGCTCATTAGAAAAATTCCTCACGAGACTCTTCATGTTGTTAATATCTGCCGTAACTGAGGTTGAGCCCGCCATGTTGCTTTGTGTGGCAGGATACAAATACATGGACTATGGCGTGCCTGATGTTGATTGCATAACGAAAATGCTTGGAGAAGCTTCCTCTTGAAATGTTCTAGAGAGTTCTACAAACATAGGCATAGGGGGTCATGGTGGGAGTTTCCCAACGTCGATCAAACTATTTTTTGTGTGCACCACCACCTCATATGCATCGGGAAATATATCTCCTCCCATGGAATTTATCATAATTGTGATATTCGGGTTAAAATCCTTTAGATAGAAAATGAATGCCATGGCTGTTTGAGGTCGAGCAGTCATGGGGATCCTTTGCTAGGTCTTATGGAATTTGGTGTTGAAGTCACTCATGTCCTCATATAGAGTTTTCTTGATGGTAATCAGTTGTAGCAATGAGGAACAGTCTCCTTTCTCTAAGAAGCATTCAAATAAGAGCTCTCCAAGTTGGTACCAGGAGATGATAGAACTCGAAGCCAAAGATTGATGCCAATCTTGGGATTTTCCTTTGAAAGAGGCGGATAACAACCTTAGAGCAATATTTTCCTTCGCTATATGATGTACCCTACATACTTCCGCTATATCTTGAAGGTGTTCAAAATGGGTTTTGTAGTATTCTCCAGAGAATTTAGGGATAGCCTTGAGGGCATTAGCGGGTATGGCAAGCCATACATTTTGGGGTGTGGGTGTTGTAGTGGACTACCACTATCCCATATTATGAAATTTCTAGGAACAAGGGGAGGTACATGAGCCATAAAGAAAATATTCCTATGAATTGGGTATACGAGTATTCTAATTTGGAAATTTAATCCTCTGGGTGGAGTAGATAAAGCTCTAGATATTGGGCTCTTACTTCTTACTCTCTTTCTCCTTATAGGTTATACATAACTTGTAAGTCTTCTCCTCCTAGGGGCCAAGGTAGGTAACTGAGAGTACTAGAAGTGACCTCTTGAAGATGCTCTTGTTTGCACTCTGGGCATGAAACTTCCAATTTCCTTCCTTAGCCTGATTCAAGAAATATTTTTGACTTCTAATTAGGCATTTGGAAAACTTCTTTTCCCACCGGATGTGCCAAAAAAAGAATTGTTGATCATCAAAGCTTGCTCCTCTTTGACAGTCTTATGGGAAATTCAGTGAGTGGGGGACAAATTGTGCCTCACTGATTACCTCTAAGATTTTTGTAGAAAGCTAACTCTTCTTTGGGGTTTGGAGATAAGGGGAAAAAGAAATGTAAACATAAAGCATAAAAGGCAATGTGCCAAATCTTTTACAACATTTCAAACCCAAATCATTCCTATGAGTGATATAAATAGACACAAAATGCCACAACTCTTCATTGTTTGAAAGAGAATGAACAACAAAGGCTTACTTCAAGCATAGTGCAGACTTTCAAAGCTTTCTGTACGTAGTGTTCATTAAGGTCCGATCAAACATAAATATTTCTTATGAGTAACATAAAAATATCTTAGAAATCACATGAACTCTTCCTCCTAATGCAATATAGCATGAAAAAACAACTTTTAGAAAAATAGAGAAGTCTAATGACATAGTACAGTTTTCTTAAGCTACTACTCTACCATACAAGCATACAACATGGAAATCAACTACATAAACTATCCAGATCTAGCTTGCAAGACAATGTTTCATTCAAAATGATAATATAAAGAAAGTTTGAGAAAGGCCATATACATGCATATTCTCAAAAAATTCTCCTCAATAGTTCATGCTTTTAAATATTAAATGAACTTTGAAATAGAGGTCGGATGCCAATCCGATAATAGTTTAAACCTTAATAGATATAACATGCCAAAGAAAAGTAGTTCTGCAACTTGCTTTTGGAAATATTTTTAAAAAACCTAAGAAAACTAAAGAAACTTTTCTTAACAAAGAAACTGTAACTTGGAATCCAACCCTCATTGTGTCGTTGCCCTTCCTATATAGCCATCAAAAGAAGAAAACACCGCCTCAACACATAAGTAATTATTATCAGATGTTGATACTTGATAGTTTGCAATCTAATCATAGATCCTTGGTTAGGCCGCAAAGATCTTTGCTCATTAATTCTTAGCTGTTGCATTAATGTTTTTTAAATATTTAGCAAAGATAGAGGCCCGTTAATGATCAAATCCTAAGAACAATCTGGAAAAAGGGTCCTGTTGACCAATCACATCACCCTAAAGCACCAACTCAAAACCTCCATCCCAAAAACCAAGAAAATAAAGGCCAACAAACTTTGACAGACTCCCAAAAGATTGATAAATAGGAGGTATTTTCCATAATGTGCCAAATTATGATATTGCTATCAGGATTCGACCATGTAGTTTTCGAGTCAAACTCATTGACCCATGTTTCATGAGTAGTGGTTCACAAGAACCCATCTCTCATGATAATGAATGGTCCACTTAGCACTCATTACATCAGGGTGATGCTCATAGAGGTGAAGCACTGGGCTGTCCTAGGAGATCACCCATCCTGGTATTGCTTCAGCTCAAGCACGCTTAACCACAAATTTTTCCCCAAGATTAATCCCACTTAGCTTGCAGCCCCATTTGCAAAACCTTGAACAAGTGTTGTGCCTTATGAACCATTCATTATAGATCCCCTTTAGCTCATCAATTGATAAGTAGGAAGTATTTTCCACAACTTGCCAAATTATGATATTGCTATCAAGATTCAACTGTGTAGTATTTGAGTCAAACTCATTGTCCCATGTTTCATGAGTAGTGGTTCACAAAAACCCATCTCTCATGATAATGAATGGTCCACTTAGCATTCATTTCATCTAGGTGATGCTCACAGAGGTGAAGCACTAGGCCATCCCGGGAGGTCACCCATCCCAGTATTGCTCTAGATCAAGCACACTTAACCACACAATTTTCCCCAAGGTTAAGCCCACTTAGCTTGCAACCCCATTTGCAAAACCTTTAGCAAGTGTTGTGCCTTATGAACCATTCATTATAGATCACCTTTATTTCATCAATTGATAAGTAGGAGGTATTTTCCACAGTGTGCCAAATTATGACATCACCTTATAAGAGGCACAATCCTCCTGTAGTGAAGAGATGAAATGTCACGCAGGCGAAGATCTTATGTTTTCCAAAAAATGTTTTGAAGAAAACTTCAGCCAAGTTGATGCATGTCTCAGGCCCTTCCTCCAAAAGGAAAATGATAAAAGAAAGTTGTGTAGCCACTACGTGGCGCATTGCCTATCTTTCTGACTGACCTTGCATAAACCCAAACATCTTTGAAGCCAAAAACAAAAGAAGTCAAAGATCAAAAGACTAAGGTAAAGAAAAATGTTTCACAATATAAATTTCTAAACCTATCAACAAGAAAAAATAGATATTTATGCACCTTTCTTGTCATGTAAGTCACTTACACAATCTATCACTATATTTTCATATACTAGTGTTTGGATTTGAAGTGGTTGATATAGTCCTAGTTTTCAATTACTTGGCTTAAGAAAATTTTAGATCTTACAAATCCAAATGTAATTGTCATCATTCCTTTGTGTATATCTCTAATTAATGTAGTATTATAAATTAGATATGGATTAGTGGTGCTAAAGTTCTTAGCCACCTTAGGGGTAGCAACTCATTAAGACTAATTATCTTATGGGAATTCTTCACATCAAGCCTTAGTCTTATGAAAAATACATCTTTCTTACATTCTTTAATCTACTAAGATGACTCTCCAAAATCCTCTTTATAGACATAACCCTCTCATATACTTAACTTGTAAAGGGTTCAAGAAGAGAAAAAGTAATAACTACTAACAACAATGGTGGTCTTGAAGAAAATTAACAATATTTTTATTTACACACAAAGGTCAGGGCACACAAAATTTCCATATGATTTGGGAAGAAGGAAAAATTAGCACCTCATTATATGGGCCCCTTTGAAATTTTAGAAAAGATAAATTCAATTGCCTACTGATTGGCACTGAGTTGTATTTGTGATGTTTTCCATATATCTCTTCTTAAGAAATATGTACCTAATGAGAAACATGTTTTAAATTGGAATGCATTATAGGTCCAAGAGCTCAAAAAATTACTAATAGAGCCATACAAAATCTTGGAGAGGTGCTAGTACCAGTTGTGCAATAGGGTGGTTGACTAGAGAAAAGTACTGTGAGACCAATATGATGAAGAGAACACCACATGGGAAGATACAGATGAAATAAACCAATTATTTCATTTTTAAGAACTTCTAAATACTATTTATTTTACTATTGAAAACTTGATGAATAAGTGTATTGGGATGATGCATAAATAGGGAGGTGTTGGTATGATTAAAGTCTTGTACCTAGTTAATTCCTTACTAGGAGACTTAGGGGACTTATTCACATGTTAAGTCTACTTAGGTCCTAGGAATCTTTCTAGAAGACTTAGTTGTCATGTCTAGATTTATCTTTTTCCTAGGTAGTTATGATAAGTTGTCTCATATCATAAGATTAAGACACTTGACATGTAATCTTATGACATCTTATGTATCACCTTGGCTATATAACTAGGTGGTCTCATATCTAATTCCATTGAATCATATTTTCATAATTGATAGGAATATAATTTATTGTTGTCATATTGATATTCTCTCTTTGTGCTTTCAATTTGGCCTCTAGATCTTGGCAAGCTATCTCCATAACCAATTCTAACATGGTATTTGAGTGGATTGGGTGCCTTTGGTTAGCCATTTTTTTGAGAGATATTGGTAGATATTGAAAAGTTGAGTATGCTCTTCTCTTGCATTGTATGATGATCTAAAAAATTAGAAAAACTTGATAGTAATACTAGATTTTTGGGGGGTTCCTCTTTTTGGATCTTTATTACAGGTTTGAATCAGAGCTTGTTGGTGCAAATCCAAGCACACTATTGAGTTTAGAGGGTTTGAGTAAGTCAGTTTTTCCTTTTGTTTCATCTAAATCAGACATATAAGCCAAATCTATGAGGGTTTGAAGATGAAGAGTGGTTGCCAGATCTGGAAGGTAGCTACAATTTTGGAGCATTTTGGGTCAAATTCAACTCTACCATCACATCTAGAAGGGCCAAAAATGCTAAGATAGATTGCCAAATCATCAAAATTAGAAAAATTTTCTTGGGGCTTGAGGAAAAAATTTCCCCTATTTCACTGTACAGACACCATTATGACTATGCACTATAGCAGAACAGACAAATAGCACCTAAAATAGCTCTGGATTTTAGTGTATTTCAGTCCATGAATTGGGTGAGTTGGTCGGCACTAAAATCAGCGCAAAAAAGCATGGTCATCTTGGCACCGAATTTTACGCCAATTTTTTTGTCGTACATAACTCTGAAATTAGCACCGAAAAGTAACAATGCCCCTGTTAGCACCTAAAATAGCGTTGGGAAATAGCACCAAAAATAGCACCTCTGTTCACACCTAAAATAGCGTTGGGAAATAACATAAAAAATAGCACCTAAATTAGTGCTCAATTAGGCTTCCGATTTGGATTCTATGTCTACTCCCATTTTTGCTTCTAGTTTTGCTTCTGCTTTTGCTTCCGGTTTTGCTTCCGGTTTTACTTCTAGTTTTGCTTCTAGTTTTGCTTCTAGTTTTGCTTCTAGTTTTGCTTCTTGTTCTTCTTCCCCTTTTCCTTGCAGTTTCGCTTCCAATTGTGATTCCAATATTGCTTCCAATTGTGCTTCCAATTTTGCTTCCGGTTTTGCTTCCGATTTTGCTTCCAATTTTTCTTCATGGATTGCTTCTAATTTGGATTCGATTGTTGCTTCTTTTTTTGCTTCTAAAAATGCTTCTTGTTTTGCTTCTAAAAATGCTTCTTGTTTTGCTTCCTTTTATTAATTTAATATGTTTTATTTCAATTTAATTAGTTAAATATATGGTTCCTCTTAAATATTTTCAATTTAATTAGTTAAATATATCATGCCTCTTAAATAACTCATATGATTATAGACTAAGTAATTTAATTATTTAACTCATATGATTAAATAACAAGACAATTACCCATGAAATTTTTGTATTGCTTGTAAAGATAAAAAAGTACATCTATTGTTTAGTTTCATTACAAACCAAAATTCTACAACAAATGAAAAAAACTAGAGACACCTTAACGTGTAGAGTAAAACTTTAAATAAACCCCATAACTGTTTACCAGTAAAATCCTTACAAAAATAAACCACCATTAACAGTGTTCAGAGTTACACACTTTAATACAGCAAAAGTGGAGGGAGAATTCAAAATTAGATACAAACAAACATGTCTAGTCTTAACGAGCTCCACCCGAACCCAACAGATGCTTGGCAATCTCCTTTAGAGGCTTCTTCTTCCGCTGCTTCCCTGACTTCTTCTTTTGGTGCTTCCTTTTCACTTGTTTGATGAAGAGTTTGAGTGCTTTCCATCCCAAACGTGCTTCCTCACATCAATGAGCTTTGTATTTTCCTTCGAGCCAATGAATAAAGGGTTTGAGCCCCAGCCTCCCATAGAGCTCCTCAATTTCATCATCTACCAGTCCTTCAGAATAATCTAAACCTACACTTGTAACCACCCATTCGAGAATGGACTCCATGCCTACCATAAAATCTTCATGCATAATTTTCTGCATCACCATCCTCACCATTTCCACTGGTTCACCTAAATCCAAGCCCCACACTGCAATTAAGGAGTAAACGTCCATGTTGGTTCGGTATTTGTGTTTTAGAGAGCTAAAATCCCTAACATGAATCATTTTTGCACACTGCACTAGCCACTAGTTGTCAATGAGGAAAAGGCCATCTAGTCATTTTCTGGATGCCTCTCGATAAAATGGGCCCAAAGATCTTTGTGACTGGAAGGTGAAATTAGCTTCTATTTGTCCTGACAACCATCACGACCACTACCAAAGTTTGTTGCAGAGTTTTTCTCAACCCTTTCCAAATTCAATTAACACATCTTAATCGAGGGCTTGTGTTTAACACCATCTTGGATTGCCCACACTTTCTATTAATGAAGTACTACTTCACCAGTGCCCACCACCCCTGCCTTCACTTGTCATGTCAAACCTACTTCACTCACTTCACCACCTTGTTCATTTAAGGCATTGTCCACTAACTTAACACCTCTAAAATCCTCCAACCTAAATTCCCCCATTTCACCAAAATTTAAAGCCCATTTAGATAAGACATCTCCTTCCACATTACCACCTTTTTTAATGTGGCTCACCGCAAAACTTTCAATTACATTCTAGAGGTTCCAAGCATTAATTTTATATTTCATCAATGCCTGAACTATTATTGTAACATGATCATCATCTATAATTAAAACAAGTGAGTCAAATATCTATAATTTAATACAATTTGATAACATCGATCCTGAGCAGTAAATTAAAATCATCATATGTAATAAATATCCATCCAAAAATCATCGATCACTTTTAATATATATAAATTAACAAGTCAATACTAATAAATATGATACATGTCCAATAGTCGACATAAGTGAAAATGATACATGTACAAATGATATAAATAAAATTGATAAATTATGTAACTCAAACTAATACAATTCAAGATGATACTTGTTCAAATGATATAGTGAAAAATTGAAAATGATACATGTCAATATGATAAAACTCAATAATATAGTACTGTAAGCCATGAAAATGATACATATGATAGTAACCATGAAAAGAGTCATGATAATGATATATCAACAATGATCCATGATGCAATCTATATGATCATGAATGTCACTGGTTACTATCACCAACTGTCTCATCATCATCATCACCATCGTGTCATCATCATCATCATCGTCATCATCATCATCATAATTTTCATTAGCCTTAGTGTCTTTCGTATTTGCATCATCATCATCCTCTACCATGTGATCTGTACAGGCATAACCAATATTTTGTGGATCTATATCACGTTGAGGATCATTTTGATCTTCTAGAAGACCCGTGTACTGCAAAAAGAAAAATATTTAGAATGAAAAGTTATTATTTATTTCATGCAATAATTTATTTGTCTCTTATATATCTAATATTACAACATATGAGATGAAACCATAATCATATTACATCATATCAAAGTGCACATACCATAATAAAATTTCAAACTCCCTAGCTAATACTTGAGATTGAGATTGCTAACCTTGAGAGAGTATGACTTGGGAAAAGGCATTTGATATGGCTATTATTTTCAAACATTTCAAGAAGGATGTACTCCACATTGATGCCATTCCTCAATCTTCACTTGATGGCATCAAGGAATGGTTGAACTCCATGGATATAAAGTATTATGAAAGCAGAATTAACTTGAACTAGCGGAAATTTTTGAAGAGTATTGCTGATGATACAAATAGTTTTTTTGAAGATGGTGGTTGGGAATTTTTGAATATGGAAGCTAGTGATTCTAATTCTGATAATTCAGAAGAGTGAGATCAAGGTTATGAAAACTTTGATGTAGAAGAGGAATTAGAATCAGATTTCATGTAGCCACCATCAAGAGTGTTACAAGCCAACAAGATGGAGGGAATTCTTATATAAGGATAATTTTCAATGTTGCAGGTACTAGCTTTAATGCCAACTACATTGGCAACATTGAAATTCGCTAGTAGTATTTATGTTAAGAAAATTTCCTTTAGATGCAAGGATTCAAAGCAATTCAACCATGTGGTATAGATGATGAAATCCCAGAGATGATCTATAGTAATGAAAGAGTCTGAAAAGGAAGAGAGCTACATTGGTGACTTAGGAGAAACTTCAGCTTTCAAAAACAAAACCAATTAGGCTGGTAGACATGTGGATCAGACCAAAATTTGGTGGAAGAGGAAGAAAGATGACTAGAACTCTAGAGGCCCACAATATAAGATTTTAGTATTCAACCATGAGAGTAGAAGAGAGAGCTCATATCATGTATCAAAACATTAAGCATGCATTCTCCCAGCTAGCGGAGAAGGAGATGATAACTTTGCTTCATTTTAATTTGCATAACCATATCATGGTGTGGGAACCAAGAAGACCAAGGATGTCCAATTTTATGGGGAGGTAATGGATGTGGTAAAAAATTTAGGAGGGACAAGAAGTTCAATGTATGATCTTGATGAAATTGAGGAAGAACAACAAGAGGGGATAGGAAAAATAAAATCAATACAAAGTTTCAAAGATTTGTCAAAGCAAGTGAGAGAGATTATATGGGAGCAACCTCATCTAAAAGAGTTTGAACTAGAGTTTGATATACCATTTAGAGAGCTTGGTTTTCATGGATTCCTTTCAAATCCTCTGCTTTTATTGTTCCTACAGTAAACTGTTTGGTAGAGCTGGTGGAATTACTTTTCTTAGTAAATCTATTAGTGAGATTGAGATTGTTAACATTGAGAGAGTATTACTTTGGCAAAAGGAATTTTATATGGCTATTATTTTCAAAAACTTCAAGCGGGATGTACTCTGCATTGATGCCATTCCTCAATATTCCCTTGATGGCATCAAGGGATGGCTAAAATCCATGGATATAAAGTATTATGAAAGTAGAACGAACTTGAACTAGCATCCAATTTTGAAGAGTATTACTGATGATCCAAATAAATTTATTGAAGATGTTGGTTGGGAATTTTTGAATATGGAAGCTAGTGATTATGATTCTGATAATTTAGAAGAGTCATATCAAGGATACAAACCCTTTGATGTAGAAGAGGAATTAGAATTAGATTTCATGCAGCCACCATCAAGAGTGTTACAAGCCAATTAACAAGATGGAGGGAATTCTTATATAAGGATAATTTTAAATGTTGCAGGTACCGGCTTTAATGCCAACTACAATGGAAACATTGAAATTCCCTAACAGTATTTATGTTAAGGAAATTTCCTTTAAATGCAAGGATTCAAAGCACATCAACCATGTGGTATAGATGATTAAATCCCAAAGACGATCTGTAGCAATGAAAGAGTCTGAAAAGGAAGAGAGAGCTATATTGGTGACTCAAGAGAAACTTCAGCTTTCAAAAACAAAACCAATTAGGCTGGAAGACGTGTGGATTAGGCCAACATTTGGTGGAAGAGGAAGAAAGATGACTGGAACTCTAGAGGTCCACCATACTAGATTTTGGTATTCAACCATGAGAGCAGAAGAGAGAGCTGATATCATGTATCAAAAAATTAAGCATGCATTCTTCCAACCAGAGGAGAAGGAGATGATTACTTTGCTTCATTTTCATTTGCATAACCATATCATGGCATGGGAACCAAGAAGAATAAGGATGTCCAATTTTATGTGGAGGTAATGGATGTGGTCCAAAATTTAGGAGGGGCAAGAAGGTCAATGTATGATCCTGATGAAATTGAGGAAGGACAACAAGAGAGCGACATGAAAAATAAAATCAATATAGAGTTTCAAGAATTTTTCAAAGAAAGTAAGAGAGCTATGGGAGCAACCTCATCTAAAAAATTTTGAACTAGAGTTTGATATACCATTTAGAGAGCTTGGTTTTCATGGAGTTCCTTTCAAATCCTTTGCTTTTATTGTTCCTATGATAAAATTTTTGGTAGAGTTGGTAGAATTACCTTTCTTAGTAATCGCTATTAGTGAGATTGAGATTGTTAACCTTGAGAGAGTAGGACTTGGGAAAAACGCATTTGATATGGCTATTGCTTTCAAAGACTTCAAGATGGATGTACTTCACATATACACCATTCCTCAATCTTCGCTTGATGGCATCAAGGGATGGCTGAACTCCATGGATATAAAGTATTATGAAGCAGAATGAACTTGAAATAGCGACCAATTTTGAAGAGTATTACTGATGATCCAAATAAATTTATTGAAGATGTTGGTTGGGAATATTTGAATATGGAAGCTAGTGATTCTGATTCTGATAATTTAGAAGAGTCAGATCAAGGATACGAACCCTCTGATGTAGAAGAGGAATTAGAATCAGATTTCATGTAGCCACCATCAAGAGTGTTACAAGCCAATTAACAAGATGGAGGGAATTCTTATATAAGGATAATTTTCAATGTTGTAGGTATTGACTTTAATGCCAAATACAATGGAAACATTGAAATTTCCTAGAAATATTTATGTTATGGAAATTTCCTTTAGATGCAAGGATTCAAAGCACAACAACCATGTGGTACAGATGATTAAATCCTAGAGATGATCTGTAGCAATGAAAGAGTCTGAAAAGGAAGAGAGAGCTATATTGGTGACTCAAGAGAAATTTCAACTTTAAAAAACAAATCCAATTAGACTAGTAGACGTGTGTATTAGGCTAGCATTTGGTGGAAGAGGAAGAAAGATGACTAGAACTCTGGAGGCCCACCATACTAAATTTTGGTATTCAACCATGAGAGCCGAAGAGAGAGCTAATATCATGTATCAAAACATTAAGCATGCATTCTTCCAGCCAACAGAGAAGGAGATGATTACTTTGCTTCATTTTCATTTGCATAACCATACCATGGTGTGGGAACCAAGAAGACCAAGGGTGTCTAGTTTTATGTGGAGGTAATTGATGTGGTCCAAAATTTAGGAGGTTCAAGAAGGCCAATGTATGATCCTAATGAAATTGAGGAAGAACAACAAGAGAGGGACAAGAAAAATAAAATCAATATAGAGTTTCAAGGATTTGTCAAAGCGAGTAAGAGAGCTTATATGGGAGTAGCCTTGTCTAAAATATTTTGAACTAGAGTTTGATATACCATTTAGAGAGCTTGGTTTTCATGGAGTTCCTTTCAAAGCCTATGGTTTTATTGTTCTTGTGGTAAACTATTTGGTAGAGTTGGCGGAATTACCTTTCTTAGTAATTGCTATTAGTGAGATTGAGATTGTTAACCTTGAGAGAGTAGGACTTGGGAAAAAGGAACTTGATATGGCTATTGTTTTCAAAGACTTCAAGCATGATATACTCCACATGTACACCATTCCTCAATCTTTGCTTGTTGGCATCAAGGGATGGCTGAACTCCATGGATATAAAGTATTATGAAAGAAGAATGAACTTGAACTGACAACCAATTTTGAAGAATATTATTGATGATCCAAATAAATTTATTGAAGATGTTGGTTGGGAATTTTTGAATATGGAAGCTTGTGATTCTGATTCTGATAATTTAGAAGAGTTAGATCAAGGGTAAAAACCCTCTGATGTAGAAGAGGAATTAGAACCAGATGAGGAAGGTTCAGAAGATGAATCTCTTGTGGAGTAAGAGGAGGATGAAGAAGAAGATTATGAAGAGGAGGAAGGTAAAACATCAGATGAATTAGAAGTCGAAGCCATAAATTCATATAAGGAAAAAGGAGATGAGTCTCACAGTGAAGAGGAAAGGTGGCAACGAAAGGTAAAATCTAAAGGGAAGTCTTAGGCACCTGATATTAGAGATTCAAGAGGAATTCCTGCTAAGAGGCATAAATCCAGATGAATTGAGTTCATATACATCCTTCTACTATTTATTCATGCACATAAACGATCATCTTGTAATCATAAGATTTGAGCTCTATTTACTCATCCTATGCATCAATAAACAACTCAACACAAGAGATGTAAATTGACATATTAACAAAACAATATCCAACTAACTTATTGAAACTCAACTATTGATACCTCATTCTCCATCTAGAGTACAAAATCGTTCCATTTTTGTTTTGTAACATATTCTTCTCAAATTGCTTTGGATGGTGGTCATATTTCTCCTCCTGTCAAAACATGACACATGGACTAGTTAAAGTAATTAATATTCAATCATTTACTTTTTCCAATGAAAAAAAATCATTTAACTATTAAATATACTTACAAATGTATAGATTAAGGCCTGTAAACCTTTTTGGCCACTGCAATGTGTGGCACGAAGTTTCTCAAGCATAGCTTTGGAGGCCTTGTCCTGAAACATATACTAATTCAATTTAACTATGCACAAATAAAATTTAAATATCGTTTAATAAATTTGATATAATCTTATGAGAAAATTCAAATACTTGCATACTCTCCTCACCAGACTTCCTTCGTGCATCAAAATTCTCATATGCTTTTACAAGCTCTCTCCATACTTTCGCACTTACATCCATTGGCCTTTTTTTCTGCCTTAGCTCAGGAGGGAATTTTTTTATCTTCTTTCTTTGGTTACACCGAAATATCTTGCAATTTTGAGACATTCATAGCTTTATCTTCTTTACAGACCAACCTGTGCCAAAATTAGTCTCCATGTCATGGGTAACTACTTTTTTTAGGTGCATGGGTATGTTTGAGAATGGAAAATGTAGATGGTTTTTGAACCATTGAAGGCATTATTCCTTCAACCTATTCATAAACGCTTTCCCAGCATCTGTCAGTTGGACTTCCCCTAAAACCACCTCATATTCTATCTTTGTATTGTAGCTACCAATGCATGATTGATAACATGGAGTGGTAGAAATTTGTGTCCCAGGAGTGGAAGTCTTTGCTCCCTATTCTACATTCTTAGAGTTTACTGTCACTGATTTCTTCCTGGATCTTTTGCTCAATCTAGGATTGGTTGGGGAATCAATTGATTCCCTTTAACATGATTGATTTGTTTGCAATGTTTGAGGGGCATTAATAGATTGTTTTTCTATGTATCTGACAAGTGTTGTCCAGTCCACATTAACCAATTTGTTCACTGTGTCTACCCCCAATATGGAAGCTAATTCCTCTTTATCTTTGTCAGTCTCATGTCCCTATATATATATTTAAATTATATTTCTTCTTTTAAATTTAGGAATAAAAAACTAAAAAGTAAAATTCAAAGAAATAATGGAAACATTTACAAATCTATAAATTGACAATGAATTACCTCATTGTGGCCAGAGTTTGCTGTCAATGCTCGCTTCCCTCCATTGCTTGACATTTTGAGGCAACCTAGGGAAAATTATTTTCATCTAGTTTGTGGAGGAAAACGAAGTACACACTGTCAGGTATGAAAGTTTTCATCTAGTTTGTGGTATGAAAGTTTTGTTTTGTGGGAAAATATGTTTGCTGGGTTTGCTTAGTGTTGATAACCTAGGGAAAATATGTTTGCTCGGTTTGCTTAGTGTTGATAACCTTATCATGAAAAATATTTCATAATGAAATCTTGCACGAATTTGTCATGGCATCAGTGACTATGGCGTGGCTGGGAAAAACCAAGCTATTCTACATTTATTTTCAATAGTTGCTCAATAGTGTCCAACCCAATTCCCAAATTTATCAAGTAGTTCACTATTTCCTTGATACCCAGGTTAGGGAAAGAATACGAAGGAATCCTTGCTTCGTGCTATAATATTTTGAGCCAAAGCTCAAATGGGTAGGGTAAATTTTTTTTGTTGGTTTCTCAAAGGCTTTACAATTTATAATGATGGGACAATTTAGAGGTTACCTGGACTGGTTAGGCCACAAACCTGTAAAAAATCATGAATTCAAATGCAATACAAAGAGTAGTAAACAATCATGAATTCAAGAAAGAAAAAAAAATGTAACCTTACCTATGGTGTTGCAAACTAAATCAAATTTCTCATAAAAATTCAACTTAAGGCTGACAATCTGCATAGTTTATTTGAGGAGGAGAAGATCAACAAGACAACTAGTTTTTTGCTCAAAATTTATAAAAGAAAGTCCAAAATGGAAAAGATTTTGGAGATTCCTTAGATTTTTGGTTCTCGGTCCCTTAGGCCACTTGGTCTTGTGGATGTTATTAAAATCTCTCATTCATTCATTCATCAGTTGTTGGTAGCACCCTGCTCTCTTCCTTTGTGTGGCTTTTTTCCCTTTTTTGTCATTTGATTTCTTCCTTCACGTAGGAAAGTTTTAAATTTTTGATTTTGATTCATTAGTCATGCTTTAGTTGGCATTAGTTAATGCCAAATTTAGCACCAATTTTTTTCGTTAATGTAATATGTTTGGGATGTATAAGGCGGTGTCAAGTGCACCTAATTTAGTGCCTATAATTGCTATATAGTGACTATTTTCATTGTTGTGTACCACAGGACCTAGAGTGTTGGAAATAATTTCAACTCTTGCCTTATTTTTGTGACCACCATTGTCCCGTGGCTCCTTCATCAGCTCGATGCGGTAGAGTGGTTTTTACGCAAGGTGCTTCATCCTTCTCGGTGGTAGTGTAGTGAAAGCTTTTATGGAAACATAGAAGTCTTCCTTCTGTTCTTGGCGATGTTGCGGTGACTCAGACCATAGACCCACAATTTTCTACCATTGGTGTGTGATAGTGCGGTGACCACCGCTGTCTCACGGCTCCTTCATCAGCTTGGTGCAGTAGAGCGGTTTTTACTATGGTCCTGCAAGTTGCTTTTTCCTTCTCGGCAGTAGTATGGTGAGAGCTTCTATGGTGACATTTTTATTCACAGAGGAGGCCATGGAGAGAGGACGTGGACAACGTAGAAATACTAAATCACTAAGAGGAAAGTGGGTGGAAATAGATGAGACAATGAAATCTGTAGATACAATAGAGGTAAGAAGAGAAAGAAACCTCAACCAAAAGAGGAAGGTGTTTATGAATTCACAAATGCTACAACGTAGAGGAGATAAATTCATTTTTTTTCCGTGAGGCCTCTAATTTCAAACTTATTGGTTGAAAATGCATAGGAATCATGATTAAATGTGATTCTATGATCAAGGGAAAATTTTGAAAACTAAGATAGCCAAAACATGATATCAATGTCTCAAATATATGACTAAAGTGAGGTTTTGTGTTGGATAGCATATTCATTGAAATGATATAATTGGTGTACTAAACATTATTTACTATGTTGTATATTATAGGGGCGAGACAAGGCCATGGCAAGAAATCGCGTTATATCAAATGAGGACACAACAGATGAAGTGGGACATCAGGTACTCAAATTTTGACTTAACTTAGGAAAAAATGATCTGATAGAATTTTGTGATACGTCCATCTTTTTTCACAGTATTATTGAAATTTATAACATATTATCCAATCTTGACATAAATTAATGCATGTGGTTGATAATTTTAGATGGAGATTGGAGAAAATGCGGAGCCTAAGTGTTCAACTAGCAAAAGAACAAGATAAGTATGTGGATGTGGACCTAAAATTGTTAAATCATGTAGATGACAGTGGGTGGAAGAGGATATGACAATGGATACTGCAAACACAACAAATGATTGCACTGAAGAAGAGGTAGGTCAGGACTATAGTACATGGGATGAATACTTTGAGAAAATTGTTGTTTGTGGATGTTCTCTATGTCGTGGAAAGAAACAATTCAAACAAGCGATTGTAAAAAGACATTACATATATGATGAGCTTCCAATTAGTAGTATGCTTCCTACAATCAATTCAAATCCAATAGGAATTGTGGTGAGGAATTTTCCAATTTGATATAAATAACATGTATACTTCGTTTAAACATTGTTTTATATTTAAATAACTAATTTTTTCTTAATGGATACTTGTAGGATAAAGTTCTTGGTTTAAAGTTTCCTGAATCACCGAATTCCAACCTAGAGGGTAATGATCATTTATTAGATGATACATCTAACAAAAATATGTGCCAATATATCATATCAGAAGATGAGGAATTGATGAAAACAAGAATTGGTGTGAAGATGCATAATTTGCTTAAAGACAAGGGGAAGGTGCACTACATACCCTATGAGAATGAATGTAGTGGAGATGATGACTTGCCCCTGAGTTTGAGATCAATTTACAAAGAGACATTTGATTGTCGACTATATTGTACTTGGCCTAGTGATCAATAACTACCTAGAGTGTACGAGGTGTTTCAATTTTGGGGATACAACTACATGATATGACCCTTGAATATTCATGGAGAAAATCTAGGCCTCTTTATTGTCCAAAATGTACATGTGGGATCCGAACATAGAAACAATTCAGAACAAACCACTAGGAGATTAATGCCATATTATGGTCCATCATATTATAGTGGTGAATGGAGAAGGCTAGCAAAATATAAGCCTAGCATGTCAGCATATGGTCTAAATTCGAATATGTATACACATCATCACCAATTGGAAAGTGGAAAAGAAATGAATAGAGATCATCTTATGCATATAGATGGATGTGCATACACACAAAAATATTGCATGATTTATAAATAGTAGTAAGGGAAGGGAACCTAATGTAAGACCGAATTGTTAATTTGTTGAGGTTATAAATGATAAAGATGGAGATATGGAAAAAGAGGTTGATAAATTGATAATGGTTGAGGCTATTATGGACCTTACCATTGGGGATGAGTTATTGATTAATTACACCTTCTTAAAACACACTCTTACGTGAAAGAAGAGGGAAGAACAAGGTCTCCCTAAGGATGTTCTTAAGGGAAAAAAACCAAAGAATAATAAATGAGTGCGGAATAATGTTTTATAAACTATGTTGTCAAAATTGTGTTTTATAGCAATTATTGCATAAAAAAGCTAGTCTATAAAATAATTTTCCATTATTCAATTGATGTATATATGTTCATACAATTTATATAATGTCTAATATATGTATGTCATTCATGAGTAGATATTTTTCTATGAAGATATTTTGGAACTGAAATGGATGTTTGTCATACATTATGATCCAAGATTAAGGCATGCATTTGATGATTCATTAGTGGATATTGAGAAAAAAAATGATGGCCAACAAAATTAGAGAGGGATTAGAGAACATTGAAGAAATTGAAATCCATGACGATGTTGAAGATGGTTATGTTCAGGCACAAGAAGACAACAATCCAGAGTTGGATGATGATATGGAAGAAAACAATATGGATGGTATAGAAAATGATGATCCAAATACATCTAGTAACAATATAGATGGTCTACAATCAAATTTCAATGATGATGAAGATGTTGCAGGTCAAGATGAGGAGGATGATAATATTAAATACTTGAAAGAACATATGAACATTGACAATGATGCACTGGATGACATTGTTGTAGACAATAATGTTAATGACCAATAATTCTAAATTTTTAGAATTATTTGAAATCCATGTTTAAAAAAGGATGATCTAATTATGACCTAAACTTTGAAATGATTCAATAATATTGTGTTGTACTTGGACAATTGAAAACCTATTTTATTCTCCTAGCAAGATTTTTTATTTTCCATTATAATTCTAGACTGAACAACATTTGCGGGGATGGCCTTTTACACCAATCTTAATTTGTATGAAGTTCGTGAACCTATTGTCAAGCAGTAAATTCCTTTTGTAGATAGGAAATTTAAAGGCTTCATTTAAGAAAAGATAAGTAGTCTCTTTTTGAGGGTAATCCACATGCAAAAAGTAAAAAGAACATAAAAAAAAATTGTACAGTAGAAAATCAGATTCAATCAGTTATGTCTTATTTCGCTTGCACACTTATCTGAAAGACATAGGGTATTCACCATACATTTCCCTTGACAAAGAAAACATGATATTTCATTTATTTTTATTGTATTTGTTAGAAGTGAAATTGTTGTTACATAATGGTGCACTGAGAAAATAATATATACAAAAAAATGCATAGAAAATGTTTGAGATTTAACATGCAACCTACTGTGTTGTGCTAAAAGGAAGCAAGATTAACTGGGACAAGAAATAAAAATAAAATTTTTATGATTGTACTTAAAAGTGAATAGGATATGAAAAGTGTGGACAATGATTGTGCTGAAATTGAAAACCCTGATGATATTACTGTTTTATGTCATTTGAGATAAAGAGCACATACAATTTTATATACATAGAAAATGAAGATTTGAAACTAGTAAACTAAAAATGTAAACACTATAATATTTTTCCTTAAACAATACTTCACATACTCCTTACAAAAAAGGGTGAAGTATTTTTTATTCAAACTCTGTTTTATTTAATAGACATAACAGTAAAAGACTATTTACAATTACAAGAATATATACACTATTTCATAGAAAATAAGGAATGTTTCATAGAATATACAAGTACAAGAATATATCATCATTATCATATCCTTAATTAATACCTATTGCAATATCCTTAAATTGTTCAATATTTGGTATGAATTGTTGGCAAAAAAAAAAGGATTACTTGGATGCTTCTTCCATTCATTTTGTATCAACATATGTTCATGAAGACATAAAAGTTAATAAAATATTAATGCATGTAACTCACAATTATTTAAATAAGAAACTTTGTTAACTTTATTATTTTTAAATAGTTCTGATTTTTATGTTCAACATGTAACAAGGAAAAATAAGCTCAAATTTTCAAAAAAAATAGCGACTCTACTAACATCCACAATAAATTTGCTTTACTATATCAGCATATTCATTCACATAAGCATAGTATTAAGGTTCAATAACTGATATTCATTCAAATATAAGAAGAAATAAGTATGGAAAACATAAGAAAAATACAGAATGATAACATAGTCATGGAGAATCTCTGATAATAAGATGTTCTCCATTATATTGCTTCATATGATATATATTAATAACAAAAGTCTTCAAAATGGAAATGATATATGATGATGATAATTTAAATCTAGGCCTTGGTTTCCTATTTATATAGGAAGCAACAAGCTATAGGCCTTTTACAAAAAGAAACGACCTTTCATAACTACTTCTTTTACTAACAACTATTTAATTAGCATAATTAAGGAAATAACAAGATTTAAGACACTTTGAAATATGGTACCATTATTCAATGTAGAAGACCTGTGATCATTGATCTGGAAAAGTATTCCTCTCCATGATGAATGTCCAAATGCTCTCGCCTCAGTGTCCTATTCTTCTAAAACCAAATACTTTTCCTCTCACTGATACACCATAAAATCTGATGACCACTTATATTCCTGGATCTTTTTCATGTTTGCAATATGAGTTTGACATCGACTATCTAGTAATGCCTTTGTATCATTGACAAACTTTAGGTATCCTGCATAAAGAACAATCAACGCATCCATGATCTGATTTAGCCTAGGAAGACTAGTATCATCATCCTTCGGCTATATATGAGTTACACACTTATGAACAACTTGACTGAATTCTTTCTTCCACTTATCCAAGTCCTCCAACTGATCACCATCTCTCACAATTTTAGGTATATGACACTATTTGTAGGTATGGAATAAATCCATTCATGTTGAAATATTTTTATCAAACCCTTGTACATATTGAAATTCATCAATAATCATCTTCATAGTTTGTTCAGTTGGCTTTAATGTTGTGGGTGCATGAGGAATTCTTTGTAGAACTTTTCATAACTTAGCAAAAGTGTGGTGAATAGGTTGCCAACTTCTGAATAAAGGATCTAATACAAGCATATGTGTCTTTATTTGATCCATTTCCTATTGAAGTGTTTTATAACTATCATGCACATTCTCCAATTTATCCATAATTGATTTTATCTTGTGCTCAAGAATGTTTTCCATCACTTCACAAATTCATCTTTTCACTTCATCTTGGGTTTGATTGCTGTCCTTCTTTACATCATCCACTTCATTCTTTGGAATTTTTACCTATTTTGCATAAATGTTCTTCACAATATCCATTGGAGCAATAGGAGGTCTGTATAACACCATCTCCTTGCTTTGTGAGGGTCCTACTCCTCTTAATTGTTCTTTCATTTTGACATTCTCCATGAGTAGTTTATTAACTTCATCATTTAGGAACCTTTGTTCCTTTTCATACTCCTTCAATCTATCTTCTAATCCCTTAACAATTGCTTGAGTGAACATGGGTGAATGCATGATCATTGTGGCTGCCTCCAAAGGGTTGGTATCTTGTATTTTCCTTACCATTTCTGCCCCTTTCATCCCTTGAATTACATCCAATAATTTTGGCTTTTGTGTATTTTTTTGTTTGATCCATATGGACATGGTTTCAATCTTTGGGTTATACCTAGTTCCACTCACACCTTCATCAGAGTCAAATTCTGCAACTAGCATTGGATCTTCTTCAGCTTGTACTTGATCAAGCAGAAACATTTTCTTTAATTTCAAGCTAGGGAAAGTGAGCATATTGCTTTTGAAGACCATTTATCTAGCCTTCTGGGAACTAATGTCAATGTTGTCAACTCTTAATTCCTGTAAAGTCTGTGCTACCATTTCATTTTTCTCTAATTTTTCAATTTCTACTTCAGCTAATTCCATCTTCTCTTGAAATTATTTTATCTTCATCTTCAACTAGAAATCCTTAAAATCAAGAGTCTTAATGAATTCATCATCTTCTATGAATCTCCTGGCTGCAATTTCCCTTTCATCTTCATGTACCTCTATACTTTTTTTTTCTACACCACCCATCCTTTTCTCATGTTTATGGGCACTGGTCTCAAGGATGGGCTGATCAACTTCAATATCACCTTTCAATGACTATAGTACTATAGCCACTTCCTCACTATCACCCACCTCTTTAGTATCCTCATAAGGTACTAACTGTTCAATGCTTCTTGTCTTCTATCTTTTGGGAGGTAACTGCTCCATGGGAGGCTCAGAGGTTTCACCTAGGGTGTGCTATGTAGTTGCACCACTATGATGTTGTTCGAGATATGTTTCCTTCTTTATGTACAAGTCTTCAAATCTACCAATTATCAATTCTATCCTCTTTATGGGGTCCTTTACCTCAACAAAGTATCCTAGGAATTCCTTGGACCTTCACTTCATCCTTTCTTCAACCCTCTTCATATATTCCCATTTTTTCCTTCTACTAAGTACATCACTATAAATAATGTAGTTCCTTATGAAATCTTCAAAATCCACTTGGTGTGTCACTTTCATTTTGGTAAGAAGATTGTACCTTATGTTGTTCATATGATTTTCAGGGTCAAAGGCTTTTTCTTTTCCAGATTTCAATGCATATCTTGTCTTCAAATAATACTGTAACTCCTCTAGTGTGTTTGAGCCTACAATCCAATCTTCACACTTGGTTTGGTTTGGTAGGAAAGTTCCTTTCTTCTACTTGTGCATTACATCTTTCTCCATCCACATCATTTGCCACATAAATTTAAGAAATTCTAATATGAGGGGCACAAATTTTGACAGTATGTGCAAAGCAACAAGGCATCCATAAACTCTTATTACTGTAACTTCCGAGAGGAAGAACCAATCTCCAAAATTGTGTGTATAACCCTACTCTGGTATTAAAGCCAAAGGTCTCACTAGTTGACACATTTTGGTTGACAATATTGGTATTGTATACCCAAGAACTTGAAGGATTCTATGTATAAAGTGTTCGTAGAATACAAAAAATCTTGAATTCTTGCACCAACTATCCCAAATATAGCACCATTTCTAGACAGGTGTGGGATTCCCTTGCTCATCTACTGTAGCCAAGTCCATTCTTTTAGTCCATTGGTCCCTATTATGGTACAATATCAAATGACACAATAGGGAATAGTGTCTAAATGTAATAAGTGCTCTATCCTCTATAACTTGGGAGAATTCATCATCTAACGCCTTCTCAAGGTATGAAACAAAGTCATATTCAATATTAGTTTTAGGGTTTTGAATTCTCATGGCCATCATCATTAGGCCTATTGGAATTTTATCTTGAGCATCTATCCCCAACACTTGGAAAAGAGCTAAATATGTATTCACAAAGTAATACTAGAAATCTATCACATTAAATGGTTTAGTAGTGGTAGTAGAGATGGGGAATGTTCTATTACCAATGCCTCTTTTCATATATAGGGGTATCTCATCACTTCTATAAGTCTTTTTTAACCTAGCATAATCCTCACTTTTCTATAGGTTTATCTTGGCCAGAGCCTACTTGTTTAAGCCAAAACACTCAATTATGGCTTTTTTGGTTACTTCTACCAATATTGTGCCATTTGGAAACATTACTATTTTGGTAGCTGAGTGATAGTGTTTGACTAGCAGTTTGAGAAATTCTACATCAACAAACACATTTGGGACAATCAACCTTGCTATATCCAACATCCAAGCGTTTGACACTAGAATCTCCTTATTTCTCTTATTATAAAAATACTAAAATAGGTCCCATCCAGATTTGGAAATGAGGGCATTCCTACAACTTTGTGTAGTGTCCACGAGAAACTTCTTATTACCCTCTTTAGTACACCTTGGAAGTATATCTAATATGAACTCATGGAGTGGTCTCTTCTTTACTTTAGGTTCTTCATCTTTAATTTTAGGTTGACTTTCTTTTACTTCTGATTATTTTCTTTTAGGAGGCATGTTTCAATTTTCTCTACTATGGCTTCAAATGACAAAACCTTGAAATATTTTTTATATTAATAGAGCTCTTTTAGAGAGTTTTCGTGCACTTACCTGAGTATTTCATGCTTGTAGGACTTCTTCTTCTCATATCCTTAGCTCTTTTCATGCTAGTGCACTGCAATTGAGTTCAATATTGGGAAAAATCACTTATCTTTGGATGGCGCAGTATTCAGTCATATTAGTTTTGGCAACCCTTAATAATTAATAGCATTTAATTTTTGTGACTAATGTGAATTTTCTGCATTTATTGCTATAAATTTTAATGATGCCATGTTTACCGCACCACCACCTTTCTCAAGTCTTCTTGTTGTAGGGTTGTGGTGTATACTGCTCTACCGCATATGTTGCTCAACTTCCTGGTGGTATATCAGTGTATGCTTTTGATCATTACTTAAAGAGTGTCAATGAGACAAGTTAATATCTCTTGCCGATATGCCACTGTCTCATCAATATTTTCCTTCGACGGTATTTCTTTATATATATCAGTGTAACTCTGCCATGCCAGGGAGACTTAAGATTATCGCTGTGGTATAGCAGTGTTCTGCCCTTCCCTTCTATTGTTTAACACACTACGGCCTTGCTCAAGGCTTCTTTCTATGGGGTTGCGGTGTATACTGCTCTACTGCATATGTTGCTCACCTTTACAATGGTATGGCGGTGTATGCTTTTGATCATTACTAGAAGAGTGTCGATGAGACAATCTTATTTGTCTTACCAATATCTCAATGTCTCATCAACATTACTTCATTATATCCAAGAGTTATGTTTTGATAAGACATGTAAATAAGTCTTTTTGACATAGGGGTGTCTAAATCAATGCTAAACCCGAAGCTAAACTTGAAGCTAAAGTCGGAGCTAAAAGAGGCACTACACTCGAAGCTAATATCGATGCTAAAGATGGCATTAGTTAGGGCCCTAATTAGTGCCTAAATTTGGGCCAACTTGTACTAATCAACGCAATAAATGCCAAAAATTGTGTCATCTCAATAAATAGAGCTGATGTTTTCAAAAGATTGCCAAAAAATACATTAAAACAGTGGGTGGAAGCAAAAAATAGAGCAAAAAGTGGATCAAATCACAAGGATTTTTTGTAGTGATGGTACAATTTTTTTGAATTTTTTTCTATGATTAAAAAATTTCAAAAAAAAATCATAGTTTTTTATTTTATTTTATAAAGTTTTTAGAAATTTTTTATTTAAAAAAATAAAAAAATTACTGTCAGTAATCTACAGACTTTAAAATATGCAAACACCTTAGTATCTTCAAGGTACCATAAGTGCCACATGGAATCCTAACATAAACCCTGTGGGCCCTCAATATAACCAACAGGTGGCAGTTGATTAAAGAAAATCAACAACCAAAAATCAAATTTGGTGACTTCTATTTAAAATCAGTGATTGTATTTTTAATTGGCAACAAAAAAATATTCTGCCACCTCCAAAGATTCCACTAGATTTCGAAAAATATTCTATGCCTTGAAAATATTTTGGCGGATAAAATATTTTGATCCTAAAGCAGTATATGCAAGTAGAATATTCTGGTGGTTAAAAGCATATTTCAACAAAGGAGCTATGGATGCGTAATGACCAAATGACCATCAAATTTAAACCAAAATTTTGATGATGTCATGATCCGTACGTCACCAATTCATTTAAGTTTTTTTATCCCCCTCTCATTTTCTTTTTCAATTTTGAAGGAAATTTTCAAACTATAACTTGGGCTCAGGACCTCCAATTTGTGAGTAATTTTTTTTTATTTGGGAAAGAATTTCATGCTCTATGTAGTGGTATAGATGGAATTTCATTTTGGTGTTTGGATTTTCATAAATTGCATAATATCACAAGTGTTTCTATATCATTCTCATTTTGGGAACTTCAAGGGCTCATATGTTGCTCCTACGGTAACATTTTTGGGTGCAACTTTTTTAGAAGTGTATAATTTTTCATTTAATTTTAGTGGTATGATCAAATTGTCTCATTTTGTACCTAAAATTGTACTAGATATTTGTTGATGGTGTTTTCTACACAACAACTCAGACAAGATACAAGTATCCTATCCCTCTTGAAAGGTAAATCTCTATCAACAAGCCTCAAGAGATAACCCCAAGGTCTCTAATGTCGGGTCTTGAAAATGCAGAAAACAACTCAGTGATAATGTGAAAATGCTAGTAATCACAAAGGGACCTTGCTACAAACAAATACTGGAATCTAAAACTTATCAAATTTTGCAATATGATGATACTTGAAATCCTAAGTCTAACCCAGATAATAAAGAAATAGAAAAAGATAAGGGTGTAAGAGAGATTTCTAAGATTAACACTAATCCTAAGATCAACAATGCCAATGATGAAATACTTGAAACATACAAATCCACCAAAACTAATTCTTGCTTAACCCAAATTTAATCTGCAATCCTACTGAAACAGTGCAATCTTCTAAGGCATTAAAGATTTTTAGATCATGAATATTCATTCAAACAACCCTACTTGAAATTGAAAGGAATAAACATTCATAATTGAACTAAGCTCATGAATATAAGGTCCAAGCTAACTTTACAAAGCAACTCACAATTCACCAACTGCAAAATGTATGGACCAAGGATTGCTACAAACACTTCAAGCATCAAACCATAAACATCACTGAATCATATTTAACCTTAAATATAACATATATCCAATATTTTCCAAGCAATCTCAAAAGATAGGACAACAAGAACCATGCAAGATAAATCAACAAAAGAGAGATCACCAAGGCACAATGTCTTCACTTGTATTGAATCACCAAAAGTAGCAACAATTCCAATGTTCTATGTTACAACACTTGCTTCAAAAGAAAACTAATTCCTAGCTCTAACTCTTGCTCTACTACTTAATTTGCTCCAATGTTTAACTATCTAGCCCTTGCAAATGAGGCAAAATGCCATACTTATAGAGATCTCATGATATGTTGGCCCAATTAGGGTTACAATAATAATCGGCTTCAAAAAGGTCAGACCAAGAAGTTCTAGAACAAAGATAAATATAGCATTAAATGCTTGAGGCCCCTCCAGGTCAGCCTGGGTTCTCCAAAGCAACTTTGTCCAATGCATGTAGAGGATGAAGGAAGGATAATGGGAAGCACAAATTTTGATGTAGTCACTCATTAGCCAACCCCTTGTCCTTATCTTGACTCATTTTATCCTGCACCATAAGGAAGATCTTTTCTAGGTCGGCCAAAGGTGGAGCAATTAACACCTTGAATCTCTTATCAATGGATTTAATCTCCTCCCTAGATTCTTTGATGACCTTATCCCATTCCACCTTGACATCTTGATATTTCTCCATGACAGTAACATAGGTGGATGCATCATCTAAGTGGTGGGCTGTGATCAGACCATCATCAATTGGGGCATAAACTTCATACCACCACTTCCTTAATTGCTCTAAACTTATATTCTTTGGTGCAAACTTCTTCCTCTCGGTCATGATCTCAAATAATGGAATACATTTGTTGTAAATATCCTTTAATGCATTTCCTACCCGCTACGCCTGCTTATGTATCCTCTTCAGAACTTTATGCTTAATCTACAATGATTCATACCAGTCCCAAGGTTCTGAAACCTTTGAAGAAGAGAGGATTCCATCACTAACCAATTTATCCTTTGTGTAATCTATGATGGTCCTTAGCTTTTGTAGGAGGAGGTTTGTATCTGTCTTGTCTTGCTCTAGCACACTCTACATCCATTCAAAGGATCTATGCACATCACCACAAGTGGACAAGATGTCCTTAATCATATCATCTCCTTGGTGTCTAAATCCTTACAACCATCCGTGGGTGGCCTGTGTGGAAGCTTTCATCTTCTCAAGTTCAGTGAATTCCTCCCTAGCTAACAAACCTTCAGGAGTCACCCCTTCACTCCCCACTTCTTGCAGAGGCTTCATCAAGTGTCACACATATCTACACACATCATTCAATTATTTTTGCAACCTCTCCTTCTTTGCTGTTTCCTTATCCAACCTTCTTAGAATAGATTGGGAGGACTCTTGGAACTCTTCTTTCTCCCGATCTTCACTTGTAGGACCCAAATTTAAAGTTTGAATAGTGTAATCCAGAGGAGCTATCTCTTTTTTACCTTTGTCTACTATAGGAGTGGCAATGTGGATTATCCTGTTGTCTGCCTCACCTCTGGTAATTTTGGAAATCACCTTAGCCTTCTTTGTTTTCCTCTTTCCAATATTGTCCAACAATTCATCCCAGTTTGGAGGAATGTCATCTACAACTACCTACTTGCTCTTCAATCTTTCATTGAGCCAACTTGGGGTCGAAGCATCCGACTACTGCTCTTTTTTTTTTCCCTTTCATTTTCACCTTCAGAGGGCTCGACATCTACATTATGTACTGAGGGGACTTCCTCACTTTTTTCTTCTCCTTCAACTTACTCCTTATTATCTTCTAGCTTCTAACTCTCCTCTTGATCTAATGTCTCTATCATAACTTGAATAGGATAGGGAGTCCTTTCACATAATTTTTTCTTTTTCCATGGATTTCTCTTCTTCTTCCCCAACTGGTGAATCCTCGTAAGATACTAAAGAAGACTGCAAGATATTACCCATTTCCACTTCTGCACTGTGGAGGTCTCCATCCTTAAATTCTTCTATTTCCTCAGTTTGATGGATACCATCACCAACAATATCTGTCAGCTCCTTTCCTTCATCATGTAACTCTTGAGTCAAAGGAAGGGTAGAAGTGTCCTCTTTTTCTAAAGTAGAGGGAATTGTAGGGGCACCTTCTTTCATTAGAATTTCCTTTGGAGAGGGAGTTCTGGCCTTCCTAGTATAAACTTGTGTCTTTTCTCTAGAGCTCTCCACATCTACCACCTGCGGTCCTGTATCCTCCTTTCCTTGTCCAGGTTAGGCTGCTCACTATGCTTTCTTGAAATTCTAGCTATTCTTCTCCTCTTAGGTACAGTGACACTATCTTTTTCCTCTTCTTCCTCATGCTCTTCCTCTTGAGAAAAAAATTTCTCTTTCAAGGTAGTCTTCCTCCTTTTAGCACTAGGTTTCCTCTTCTTTTCCTTTTCATCCTCTGCATGAGAACCTTTGATTTTGATCTTGAAGGGAGAACCCACATTTTCCTTGCCTTTTGGATCTTGCTCATCTTCTTCAGAGGTAGATTGGGACTCTAGACTTCCCATCAAGTCATATGTATATTGCTTTCCTTCATTGTCTAGTTCCCACATCTTATGCTTGATCCATAATTTAGTATATTTGATCACAGGAGCATTGATTTGCTCCAACTCAGTTTTTTCCTCCTCTAGTTAGTCAATTTATCCTATTGGCTTATCTTTGATAGAATCATAATCATGGTTCTATATAAAATCTCCATCATCATCAAGCTGACCAGGAATGGCCTTGATGTTGTACAACTTGATTAGGTGGGAAAACAATCTTGAAAGCTTCTTCCTCAGGACTTCAAATTCATCTTTACAATTTTCCTAATAATATTCAATGTCATCTACTAGCCCTCTTTTGGGCTTCACCTGTTCTTTCAAATCTAAACCTTTAGGAATTGAACGCCAAGCCAAGAGTGCTCATCTCTTCTTTAGAGGAATGTGCTGTTGTTATGGAAGGACAAGCCTCATTACCTCCTATCCTCAAAGGGAATTTACTACCAAAGCTAGTCTTATGCATGTCTTTCTTCAATATGTTATCAAAGTCAAAGATTTTCCATGTAATCTCCAAAAGTATAATGTGATCAGTTGGATACCTTGGTAGTCTATATGGAGCTCTTTGACAACCATCAATCCTTATGTAGCAAAAGGTGGGAAACTGTATGAACCATACTCCAAACTTCTGGATCAGCTCCTTTGCAGCATAAAAAATCCTCACATGTTCTGCACCTTGGAGTAATCTTGTGATGTACATGGTGAATGCATCATTCATCCTTATGTAGCTAGAATTTCCCAAATGCAGCTGGGGATAGACCTCATAGATAACATCCTAACCGAAGATCCCTCATGTACTCAACCCCTTGTATGGATGAAATATTTCCAAGGCATAGACCAAGTACGATGTTATTGTGAAGCTCTTGGTTTGCAAAACATTACACAGTTGTTCATGGATCACAACACTAATGATACTTGGCCAATGATAATCCACATTTTGCTCCATTCTTACTATGATGTAAAACATCCAACCTTCAAATATCCATGTAGTCTTCAAACGCACCACTCTGCTAAGGAGAGTGATTGCATCATAGTATTCTAATTTGAACTTGGCTCTAAACAACTGCTTAGGCAACTTGGAGATGTGTGGCTTAGGATTTTCCAACCAAGAATTAATAAATTGAAAAGCCTTATTTGTATCATCTGTATAGTACTTCTTGGCTATGTCAAGATCAAAACCCACCACATGAGATCTATCTGGCATATCAAATGTCTGGGCCACTGAGACAAGAGATAAATTGGCAAGCACTCTACCTTGTGGACCAGTTATTCTCCGTGTATCATGATCATAGTGTTTGGAACATTCCAAGACTAGCTCATAGCATTGCACTGTAGGAGGGAAGCCAGCCACATGGGCCAACCCAGAGCTTACCAATCTGCTTGCCAACAGGGAAGGATCCTGCACTGCCATTCTTACCTTAAACACTTCATAGTCCCACTTCCCAACATTGGTATCTGTTACTTCTAACCAAATGGAAGCCAACTTGCTCTTAGGGATCTTTCTTTTCATGTCCAACTTAACTCTCTTAGCCTCTGAGACAGAAGCTCCCTCAACATCAACATCCATTTGTTTTCCCTTGACTTTGCTGATAATTGCCCTACTGGATTCAGGATGCACTCAACAAAAGATCACAATAAATATCCATTATAACATGAGAGTCCAGGTTAGTCCATCACAAATAACATGTTCATCATTCAAATAAATCCAAACAATAATCAAAATCCCACTAAAATATCATCAAATAACACTTTCTTCAAAGTTTGGGATTTTCACCCCTTTGCAAAATTCAGACCAGAAGGGAATTTCTAGGAATTCCAAGCTAGACAAAATTTAGCAATGAAAGTATAATAAGCATCCAAGAGTCATTCAATCATCATCATTACTTAAGAAATGGCATGATATACCTTAAAATAATTCAAATCAAACATGTGGTGCAAAATCATTAACTATTGACTCATTTATTCCCTCAATTCTTAATTTTCATCAGATTTTTGGGGAATTCCATCAGGCATAGAAATATGTGAAATTGGAAAGACTTCACATATTTTGGGAAAATGAAGGAGCAACAGATGCTCAGGAAATTCCTAAGGCAGCAGAATTCCATGAAGTCAATCATGGTTTCATGTTTTATGCAGACCTTCAGGTAAATGACAAGGCAAAGGAAATCTAGGGAATTCCTAAGGTAAAGGAAATCCACGAAATTCATGAAATCCTAAAATCTTTGACTTTGTCAAGATTTCACCCAAATTGATTGAACTATCACAAATTTGGGGATTCAGACTCAGATATTTTTTTGTTTCAAATCTCTTATCAATGAACCTAGATCTAGGACCCACTCAAAGACAACTTGATCGACATTGGCAATAAATTTGAAATTGAAACCCTAGGGTTTCACCATGAACACATAGTTTCATTCTTAGCCCACTCGCTTCCCTTACTAACATGTGGTGAATACCTCAAAATATTCAAAGAAAGGAAGCTATCGTATGCAAATAAAAAAAAACCACTCAAATTTTTGCATAACATCAATTCTATCAAATGCAAGGGATCCGAGATCAAAACTCTTGGTTGAATCAAAATTACACACAAGATCGAATTCAGGATGGGAGAAAAACTAGCAATGAATGGTGCAATCAAATCATCAAATTAGCAAGGATGGCCATATCAATCTGAGAGGAGGTGTCGAAAGAACAAAGGGAGTGACCCTAATTTAATTACAGACCCTCAACACACTAAAATCCACATTCAAAGCACATTCAAAACATCATAGAGCCATCAATACTCATCAATTGAAAGAAAAGGCACTATAAACATACCATGTGCAAAGAGTAAGTAGTGAAGATAGTGACTAGTAAGGGTCTTCAAACTCAAGCAACTACGAATGGTACCAGAGAGACATCACCAAAGCAAGCATTCCAAAGCCCAAGCACAAGAATCACACACAACACTCAGAGATTAATCTCTCCCAAAATTCAAAGCAAGACAAAAGACATTGATTCACAACATAAAACTCCCTTAAATTCCATTAAACACAATCCATAGAGTTCATACGATAGCATAAATGTAGTGAAAAGACAACCAGAAATGAGTTTTGGGAATCCAAGGGGGTGAAGGAATTTAGGGGATTTGAAGTACTAAAGGAATTTAGGGAAATTCTGGAAAACATAGAATTCCACAAAGACCAAAAATCTCTAAAAATAGTGCATAGCAGTACCCGTTAGGTTTCCAAGGAATGGATGGAAATTAGGAAATTCTGCCTAGAAGAGAAATTCCCAAAACCAGAGGAAAACTTGAAAAACACATGGAACTAAGGATTTTCAAAGGATTATTTCGCAGGGTCATTTGCACAAGCAAGATAATCATTCAAGTGCATCTTAAGGCAACCCAAATCTAAAACCAAAGGGCCAAAGCATAAAAAATTAAAGCAAGAGAGGGTGATCCATAAAGCAAAAGGGATCTATGACAAATGTTGCTAAGTGATTATGCACAAAGATATAAAGACATCAACAATGGAGTAACAGGAACATTAAACAGAGAGAATTCAAAACATAGAACCAAGAGAGAGAAAAGAAGACACCAATTTGATTACAAAGTTCGTCTGAGTGGACTACATCTCTGGGTTGAGCTCAACTGAGTGACCAATCTACTAAAATGTTTTGAATTGGTAGTACAATCTCTAACGAAGCCTCTTGTAACACTTCTTTACAAATATTTGTAGCCTATCCACAAAGTCCCAAAATCCTCTCACTAAAACCCCTCTTAAAAGCTCTCCAAGCTAGGGATGATTAACAAAGAGTAAGAAAAATGATTTTCCTAAAAAAAATAAGACCTACTACAGCCTCAGAACATCATTACATCACAACTCAAATTCTCCTAATTCCCTGTCAAATTCTCTCACAAAAGGCTCTCAAAGGCCAAGAGAATAGAATGGAGAGTTGAATACAATGGAGAATGATCAACTCCGAATGTGATGGTCAACTCAGGAAGTGATGATTTGAAAAGCCTCCTAGCTCCCCTTTTTATACATGGGATTTACACATGGGGTTAAAAACCACCAAATTCCCCCTTAAAGGAAAAAAAACAAAACAATTCCCTCATCTTATATAAAAATCCAATAACACCCCTTAATAAAACAATTAAATTTGTTTAGAGCCCCTTGTTTGTTTGGGCTAATTGGTTTTGGGGTTTTTGTTTGTATTTAATCCCTAACTAAATAACCATTTAAGGTTGTTTGTTTAAAAAAAAAAAAGGAATTTGGGCTTACAAGTGTTTAAGTAAAACACAACCCATATGACATGTAACTGACACCAATGGTGTAGCGACGGGCGGTTATATTGTGTCTTGGCTGGTCAGGGGTTCAACTCCCCAACTGACTTTTCTTTTATCACCTAATTCAAACTAGTTATACAACAAAATAAAAAACCACTAGTTAAATGTAACATGCACACTATTTGGTGCAACGACAGGGATAGGAGCTAATAAAGTTAAGGTTCGGGGTTCAAACCTCTATAGCAAACTTTTACCAAACACAACAAATTGCGAATCAACGGAGGAACATGTAGGGGCCACGTGTCTTGCTGAGGAGATGCCACATGTCAAGAAGCAATTTGTCAAAGAATCCAGTTAGCATCCACATCACCAACTACATCATCTAACATGTCACCCACCACGTCAGAGTCTAGTCACCATTCCACATCATCTGGAGGACACATGTCAACACCTAATTCGCTGACCATGCTGACGTCATTTTCCATGTCAACTTGCCATGTCATCTATACATCCGCCATGTGTTAAGACTCTATTGGTCCACCTTCGCGTCTGTATGATGACTCGTCTACCAAGTTAGCATGATGATGTCATCACTGTACCTTCAAGTCAACCCTAGTCAACCATGAGCTTTGACCTTCCATATCTCGCACATATGAGCTTCGATTTTGATGAAACGAATGTTGTCGGGAAGCTCTCGATGAGCTCTTCACAATGAAACCAACTTTGAAAAATTTGGTGATGATGAATTTTCCACTATTTTTCTCGTCCCTAGTACCTAAGTTGATCAAACTTTGACCAAACTTTGACCGGTGATATCTCACATGTACGGGCTCAAATTTTGACGAAATGAACATTGTTGGGTTTGTGTCATTGAGCCCTTCGAATTGATGTTACTTCTGGCTAATTATGAGTCAGTAAAATTTTTCACCTTCTGACAGCCTCCTGGTCCAAGTCTGACCAAATATTTGACTATGCGTAACTTGAGCAAACAGACTCCTTTTTCTCCCATTCAAGTTGTGTCAAATTTAGGATTCTGAGCTCTACACCATGGAACCACTTCTGGGAGAAATTGGAACACTTCAATTTTTAGGTTCTGAAGATCTACCTAGATCAGAGGGTCCCTGCTTTCAGTAGGGCATGTGTGTGAAAACTACACAACAATATTATGTGGCTTATTTTTGGAATTTGCATGTACCAAGATCAAGACCAGTTCACTATTTTTGGCAAGTGGCATATGTAATCAAACTAATCATAAAGTGCCAAACTCATATATTTATAGGGGTTCTTAGAATGCATGAATTTGGGTGGATTCTTCTTCTGGTTGTGGTTGCACTCCTCTTTATTTGTGTTCTTTCCTTCTTGTTTCATCATGGAACCATCTAAAATTTCACTTCTAACACCTTACAACTATCCTAAATGGAAATATGAAATGAACAAATTACTAAGAGTAAAAAGATTGTGTAGGATAGTTTATGGGCTTGATGGTGAACCACAAGATGATGAAGCTAAAAATAATAAGTAGTTGAATAGTTGTGAAGAAGCCATTGACTATTTGTGCTTGTATGTATCTCCTGAGTTGTTTCACATTGAGCACTTGAATACACCCATGGCTATGCAGACTACACTATCAAACTTATTTGGGAAAGCATATAAAATTCAAGGACATTTTTTGGAGAATGAATTAATAAGTCTTAGTCCATGTAAATTTGACCACATATAGGAATTCATCACAAAATCCAAGTCACTAAGAATGTAATTGAAAGATTTTAAATTTGAGAAATCAAATACATGATTGGTGTAAAGTGTTCTTTCAAAGCCAAGACTTGAATATTCAGTGTGTGTCTACATTCTATGCTATAAAGAATACCTTTGGGAGTGAGTTTAAGATGCCTTCCTTAGAGGATCTTTCTATGTAACTCACTAAGGAGAAAGGAAAGCTTATTAAAATGGGTGCTTTGAAGTATTCAAAATCCCACACCTTGATTGCAAATGATGAGAAGTCTTCAAGTGGTAAAGAAAAGAAAAAGAATAAGCCCAAGAAGAATACACAATCCACATATAATTCCATAGAAGAACATAAAAAATCCTCTTCAAAAGGGGAAACATCTAAGAAGGAGAGGCCTAGTTGTGCATATTGCAAGAAGGATGGACATGAAGAACACTATTGTATAAAGAAGGATATTGATGAGTTGAAACATCTTCTCAAAAAGAATCAGATTGATTTTCCTTCTAGAATGTCTGAATCACCTCCTCCTTCTTGAAAATAGTCTAAAAAGGACAAAGGTCAAGCTTCTACATTAGGAAATAAATGACACGCTCTTTGCTATTTTTTTAGGTCATGGATCAGGGAGATAAGCTTCTAGATTTAGGATCATCTCATCATATGGCATATTTTTAGTCTATTTTCTCTTCTTTTTAGCCTTGAACTATGTCTCCTATTTGGATGGGAAACAATACATACATGAGTGTAATTGGGAAGGGGTCTATTATTTTTGGGGACAACACTTTCCAAGATGTTTTATGTGTTCCTCATTTGATGAATAATCTTCTTTCCACATATCAAATTACACATGGTGGGGATGGGAGGACTATGGAGTTCACTCCTAATTCAATCATCATTTCAAGACTTGGAGAATAGAGAGATTATTGCTACTAGGATGGTTGATCATTCGTATCGATTATATACCTTTGCAAATTTTTCTATTGATGGTGAAATTATTCCATCGATTGTTGATCACACTTCTAGTGTGAACCATGGTTTAGAGGAGAAATTTGGTTTTTTGAACTTTAGAGTACTCACATCAGATCCAATTCTTGAGCCATGTATTTCATCTCATCCATCTAATATTGTAGCTGATGATGATTGTGTTGCTACAAATATGGATTCTTATGATTCAATGTAACATGATCTTCATTGTCTTTTAGATTTGGCTACTTTGGATGACTTCTTGGTAGGTATTTCAAACTTTTTTGTGGAGTTTTATATTGAATATTTGGGAGACACCATTGATGACATTCATATTCTCTTTCATGGAGAAGATCCTTCTTCAGTTTTTGCAAGGGAACACTTTGACCCTCTTGTTCATTCTCTACATGATCATTCTTCACAATTTTGCGTGAGTGTGGATACTTTTGGAAAAAATTTGGAGGAGACTTCTTTGTCTTCAAAGGAGATATCTTCATCTTTGGAGTGTTTTCTACATTCACCTCTACTAGATTTGAATTTTCCTCTTCAATAGTGATGCCTAAAACACCTATTTGGAGTGTGCTAGCTTTTAGAATTGGCATGGAGACACTTGAGCATGCTTCAGAGACATCATGTATAACATTTGTCTCCCCTCATCTTCCTTTCAGGAATGGGAAGAACCCTTGCATACATTCATGGTTTTGTTTCTTCATAAGGGGAGGAATGTTGTGCGATGAGATTGGATCATCTTTAGCATTTAATATCAATCTTATACCATTGCATGAGACTCACCATTGAGGGGTAGCTACATTGTCTCTCTTCTTCTTCTCTCTTATTGGGGGGGTCTTTTTCCTCACACGGGTCTTTTTCCTTCTTATACATTGTTGAGAGGATTTATTTTTTATTTCATCTCTCTTTTGGGGAGGAGTTTTGTCCCATTGGGTTTTTCTCCTTTTCTCTATTTGTGAGAGATTTCATTTGCATATGTACATAGGTACCTAACATAGCCTAGTAGCTAGGACCCATCCTTGTATCTTTGCATCATTTGCATAATAATCTACTCCCTAAGTTGCATTTAAGGGGGGTGTTGGTGTGAATAAAGTTTTTTACCTAGTTAATTCCTTACTAGGAGACTTAGGGGACTTATTCACATGTCAAGTTTACTTAGGTCCTAGGAATATTTCTAGAAGACTTAGTTGTCATGTCTATATTTATATTTTTCCTAGGTAGTTATGATAAGTTTCCTCATATCATAAGATTAAGAAACTTGTCATAATATTATGAAATCTTATGTCTCACCTTGGCTATATAACCAAGTGGTCTCATATGTAATTCCATTGAATCATATTTACATAATTGATAGGAATACAATTTATTCTTGTCATATTGATATTCTCTCTTTGTGCTTTCTGTTTGGCCTTTAGATCTTGAGAGGCCATCTCCACAACCAATTCTAACAGGGGGAAGGATTTCATAACCCTTTTAATTGCTAAACTTATGTTACTCCATTTATTTAAAATTATATGTGTCACTAAAATTATAATAATCAAATTAAATTTAATATTAATGCTAACATGCACGCTTATCAAATCAAATTAAATATAAATTCCAATGATGTCGGTGGTAAGGAAGTTATGCTTCCATATGAAGAAGCCAAACCTCACCATTAAGTTCATTATAATACTAAAATGGTAACTAAAAGATGAAGAAAACTAAGAGTTTAAATCGTATTCTCCATCAACTCTTAATGACCATTAAAATTATAATTTTGAAACACACAAATAGCTCTAACTTATGGCATTGAATGGGAGGGGGGATAAGAATCAAGGGCGCCATGCACCAAGAGGACTGGAGTTATGTGGAAAGGAGACTACCACCACATTAATAAGAACTCCAAAAACATCTTGGATGATCCACAGATAATGGTGATCTTATTCCATGAGAAAATGATAAAGGAAGAATGTGATAGGTGTGTTGGAATATTTAATCTTTTCTCAAAAAATATTCTCCTACCCCCCCAATGTAAACTTGCAATAGTTTGACTTGCAGTAATTAAATGTGGTAGGTTAATTTGAAATTCAAATTATTAGTGCTCCTTTTGTGTTTGCAATATCTTGTTACCTTCCAGCATTAATGAGGTTAGGAAAATTTGAATTTTTAAAATAAGTACTCATTTTGAGCTTGAATGAAAAATACAAAACATATATAATGTATTTGTTGGAAGAAATCAGTATTAGCATTGAGAAAGAAAATCCTACAACAACAAAAAGGAATTTTCAATCGGAGGGAATGTTCAATTGACAACAACAATGCACATATAGTTTAGGAGACACAATACTGTGACAACTGCAACTACACATCCACACTAGGTCTTGAACCCTTGCAAATTGAATAAAATACATTAATTGATGTCTTTTAAGAGTGTTGTAAGGTGTTATAATACATCTTCACATTTTTCTAGGACCATAATGTTATAATTCACCTAAATAACCTTACCGAGACCTATTTCAAAGTGTTGTAAAGTCTTGTAACAAAATTTCACACTTTCCAAAGCTTTTCACCAATATTTACACCTTTCTTATGCTTTAAATGGCCCCTTTATGTACTTAAAGGAATTAATTAAGTGTCTTGTTGAAAAAGAACCCAATAAACAACATTTAATACATCTTAATCTTTGACATCCACTCAAAATTTCCTAGGTGGACTAAGTCGCAACCTTGGGCGACTTAGTCCCATGTGGCACAAAAATCAAAATTAATTCAAATTTCTTTCAGGTTTTTATTCCTTTAGACCTAAGGTCGGCCTATGATGAGGTATTTTCAAGAATTAGGGCATGTAATTGTGTATAAATATAGGGTTTTCCCTCTCATTTGACCTAACTCATCTTAATTCATAATTCATCATTCATCATGTTCTCAAGTCAAGCAAGCTAAGGTTTTATCATTGCAATTCATCAAGATAGCTTCCAAGGACATTCAAGGGTAGATTCTTCATGTTTTTCTATAGAAATTCAAGATCAAACATCATGCTAAGGTATTAAATCCATTGTTTCATGCTTCATTACATTATTTCTTCATTTTGGTTTAATTACCTACAAAGGGGTTTGACCAAGGCAAATCCCCATGCCCTAACATCCAACATTTCTTCTTCTCTTCTTGTTTGTTTGCAGATTAGGCATCTTGAAGGCTTGGAAACAATTAAAGATCAAGTTGCAAAGTTGTTGAAGAAATATCCTTGTTGACCAAGTCAAAATATCCATTAAGAGTCACTTTAGGCCCAAAAATTAGAGTTTTAGAAGAGAACACTTGTAGAGAACCAAAGTGTAGACTGAGGGCTTCTGTTTCCACTTCCGAATTTTAGAAATTCAAAAGTGGAAAAAGTTGCTAGTAGTGGAAAATTAGTCCCACTAAACCTATTTTTCAAATATTTTCATAGATTTGGATACCCATTTGGCTGAAATGGGTTTTTGAGCAGTTTTCCTAAAACTGAGACTAAGTTACCCAGCCTGGCGTAAGTGTCCCAGTTGACTTCTGTAACAGTTTCATCTGGATTCTAGACCTTCATGCCATATTTTTTCAGCTTCCAGGTGTACACATTTTGTTTTACATCTTTTTGTCTAGTTTTGTTTGCACTTCTAGGCCATTTTCCATATGTTTGCATACAACACTGTGTTTTCAAACAAGTTTCATTTCAATAGTTTTGCAGTAATAATCAATAACTTTCATTAATTTTCTACATTTAGATCAGCTTATTTAGGCATATTACATCCCTCTTTACATTAATATTGAATGAGGACATTGCCCATTTTGGCCCATCTCTCTCCTTTTAGTTGAAAAACCCTAGAAGTGCAAGAAAGCCATTGAGTGCCAAAATCATTATCCACCTTTTGGTGAACCTGACATTTGAATACTTTTCTTTTATGATTTGGAGTCCTTCACAATAGATATAGCTTGCATTAACCTTGCATTAGGGTTTGCATAGATTAATTTGCATGCTAGGTTTCAATTTTTGCATTCATGAAAAGTGCATGTAGGTTGCACTTTTGGAATCTAAAATCATTGAAAATTTCTAAAATTTTCCACTTTCATCTTACATCTACATCATACAAACTAAAAATCATCAAAATCCATTGAAAATTTTTGGAAATTTTGCAAAAAACCTTAACTGGGACAAATCCACTAGTTTGGGCGACTTAGTCCTAGTCCAAATTTTTCATTGTCTGATACAACATCATAAACCTCATTTTTATGCTTTGTAATCATACTAGTATCATATACTATAAGTCTGGAAAGTTTTGGGATCATTTTTTTTATTCATCTAGGTCAAAAACATCATTTAAGGGTAGTCATTTTTGAAATCATTTCAATTACGAGCATTTTTGCATCTTATATCATTGAAAATTTCTGAAATTTGCATTTACATCTTAGGTCTGCATTATACAATATAGAGATGTCAACATCCATAAAAAATGTCAGAGAAATCTAAAAAAAATTCCTACTGGGACTAATTTGCCACCTTGGGCGATTTAGTCCCTGTTTAGCCCTGAAACTGCCTTTTTTATAGAGCTAAAAACCCTATTTTCAAGCTTATATTTACTACCATCAACTACCTATATCAATTGGTTGAGTTTTTGTAACATGCATTTCATTAGATCTAGCTCAAATTAGCTCATTTTATGCATTGCTTAATTTCAATTTTTCATTCACCACATTTCATATTTCAGATCATTGCATTGAAAACTAAAAATCACATTTCATTTTACATTCTTACATTTCATTTCAAGTTTTCATAGATTACTTTTTCCAAATATTAGTTTCAGTCTTCTCCAAATTTGCAAAGAAAAACCTAGTCAATAAGCATGACAGTTATTCATTATATGCATTCCCTAGTTATGAAAGCCTCTTAGTGCAAGAGAGTGAAAAAGACAATGTTAACCTTAAAAATACACCCCCTCCTATTTCTCCTATTTGTGTGGATGATGTGATAGAAGAAAATACAAACATAGATACCCATAATGATTATAATTGTTCTCCCAATACCTCTCCTTTTAGTGATGAAGGTATCTTGGCGACAAAAGATACAATCATTGTGAATCATGCGGATCTTGTTTGTCCTTCTCCTCATCCCCTTTGGGAAGATATCTTAGCACAAGAGAATGAAATTATAGACATGTTCCTCAACATCACCTTACCTAATTTCCATTCTCCTTTTCCTTGTGAGAATGATTTCGAGGAAGATAATATTATAAATGATGAGGACATGTTGGTCTACAACAAACCTCTTTATTATCCTTCCCTTACCTCTCCTATTTTGAAAGACATTAGGGAACAAAGGAATGAAGTCATAAATTATCATGATAATCATACTTTTTCTTCTACTAGAATCTCCCCTAGTTGTAAGGAAGATGCTTTGATGTTAGAAAAAGCAACCAATAAGAGTCATGAGAACCTTACTTTTCCCCTTTCACCTAAGTAAGATAATTCCACCATTGATCATTCCCCTACTTGCGATGAAGTCATTTTAGAAGAACCAATCCATGAATGTCAAAAACATTTGATTCATAGTTCTCCCAAAAATATCCTCCTAAGGAGAATATCATGGTGGAAAATGACAACAATAATCATATGTCTTCCTTAGCTCATGCTAAAAAGGTGATTCTAGATTTTCCCTTTATTAGAGATACATAAAACCAAGATTGCTAAGGTTATGAATGTGTAATTGTCCATTAGTTCCCCCTTGATCAATGGACCTCATACATACCTTGTGGGACATCCTAAGAACCCTATAATTCTCTACCCTCCTTCACACAAACAATAGACTCAATGACAACTTGAACTCATCATTTACCCATCATCACATCCACCTCCACCTAAACCCGAGTTTACCCTTTACCTGCCTAGGAATGATGTTGTTGCTCACACACACTACACTAGAAAAAATATGTGCCCACAACAACCCACCCCAACACCATTACCTTTTCCTCATCCCATCTTACCTAGTGCTCCTCACCAAAATTCACATCTTAGGGAGTATGATCTCATCGAACAACTTAAGACTACTCTTGCAAAGATATCCCTTTGGGACCTTCTTCAAAATTCACCTACCTATCACACTATGCTCCAAACAACCTTACAAAAAAATCCTTTCACTTCTAATGTGCAACCGAATGACATAGCATCCCTCATTCAAGGATTGAATACTAACATCATTTTCCACCCAAGTGAACTCCCCCCTTCGGAAGTGAAAAAACACAAAGAAGCTTTCATAATCCTATCTCAATACAAATGAATAGGGATAAAGTGAACCCTTGTCGACAATGACTCATCCCTTAATGTGCGTGGTGTAAATATTTTAGATAGGTTACATGTGGATAAATTAGAAATTCAACCTAATTCCTTGTCTATCCAGGGATTTGACAATGTAGGCAAACAACCTCTTGGTGTGATCACTTTGCCTCTTACAATTGGGGAGGTTACATTGGATACACCAATTCATGTTATGCCTAACAATCTTTCCTATAATCTCATTTTAGGTAGACCATGGATTCATGCAATGAATGGCATTCCTTCTACTCTTCATCGTAAAATGAAATACATCTACAAGAACAAAGTATACACACTTGACGCTGATCATGAGCCTTATAGTGTCTTGCAACTTGAGAAAAATAAAGAAAATCCCTTGAACACATCAACATCAACTACACAAGTCAAACCTGTACAATAGAACAACAAACTAGACAATGATTGAGGTTCCTTAAACTTCACACCAACACTCATGGGCGAGTACAAGATCATAAGAAAAGATTCCACTAAGGCACACGAAAAAATAGTCATGTCAACACACAACTTGAAAGACCTTTCGAATGCATCTGCCTCAACCACTCTAGAAAAAAATCACACCAATTACACAACAACCTTTTATGAACACAATAATTAACAATCACCCAATTCCAAAGCAATGAAAAAGCTTTATGGATGAGGTTATGAACTTATGAAGTAACTTGGATATAGTGGAAAAGGATGTGGTGATCATGAACAAGGTATCTGCAACCCTATAGATCCTATCACACAAAAAACAACTCATGGTCCTAGTTATTGTCCTTTGATAGAAGTAATCAAGCCTTCGCTCAACATCAACACTATCACACAACATTCTTCTAAGCCAACTTAACTATAAAGTATCCTGAACTCATCGACACTAGTGGTCTTGAAAATCATCCTTTACAAAACATGACACAAATAATGAACTCTTCACAAAACACTAATGAAGTGAATTCGTTAGATTTTACACCCTCCTATAAAGGAAAGAACCAAATCTCACAATCTAAGAATTCTTGCATAGGTATGACATATTGTACATCCAAGCAAGAGGTATCTTTGCCACAAACTACAAGACCACCTTCTACCATAGATCAAGTGGGTAAAATGTTGAGACTCCTCCAAGATCACTTGATCACCCTTCCTCTAAGAACTTGAAAGAAATTCTATTACAAGACTTCATTTTTTACATACCATAGAGTTCATGGTCATTCCATTAATGAATGTAAGGATTTGAGTCAAAAAATCCAACATTTTAAGGATTTTGGTGTTCTTCCTTATGTGGGGGCACCTAATCCTTCTAATTGCTATTGATTTTCACTCTAGCATGCATTTCAATCATTTTGGCTCACCCTTGTCTTGCACTAAGTGGGGGCAAGGGGTTAAGTAGCCTTGTCCTCATATGTCACTTGTCATTGCCTCTTTTGACTTGTCATTAACCTTTCATGAACATATCAAAGCAAGCTTGGGATGTGGACGACATGCCTTATGTTGGTTCACATGTGACATACTACCCCTCTTTCATGGCATACCTTATTGGAAACACATGACTTGGCATAGGGATTTCCAAATAAGCTCTCATGTCCTCCTTCTTCTACTTTAAAGAAATTTCTCATAGAACTTGTGTGCACAACAACTTTAAAGTGGGGGCATACATCAAAACTCACATTTCATTGTGCAATTTATTTCTTCTTATGATGCATCCTTTTCTTGGTGGAGTTATTGGACTTGATTCCCTCCAAGAGTGTGATACTTCTTTTGACACATCCTCTCTTTGAGATATTAAGCACAATTTCCCCTAAGATGAGACCTTGCATGAACTAAGTAAAATCCCTTCGAATATTCCTTACACTATTTTGCCATTCACAATAATTGTTACATGGCCACCTTGCATAACATATCTTGCATGCATGTGGTACTATCATGTTTTTCTATTAGTGTCAAGCATACATAGTTTTGCTTACCTCATAGAGCTTGAAGATCATTTTTGTGGCACCTTATCAAAGTTATTAGGAGGTATAACTTTGGTATGGTTAAGCGGGAAGCCTAACCAGTGTAACAACTTTCTCCAAAGCCATCGATGTGTGTGTAAGTGCATACCAACTGAGCGTATGTTTCTCACCTTTTGGGATTTATCAACCCACAGACAACTAGAAGTTCCATGGCCCCAAAGTGAGTATACTTGGGCTTTCTCAACTGAAAAACAACCATGAGTTCCATTTCCCTAGAGTGAGTATGCATGTTATTTTTCAAACAGCCTAGATCTAATCCACAACATGTTGGACTAATAGTCAAAGCTTGGTCCACCCCATTTTCATTTCCTTCTAGTTCTTGCCATTGTATGATCATGTATCTTGTCTTGCTGCAAGTCACTCACCTTGCATGTGTCCTTTCATGCTTTTGTTTTCTTGACTTAGGATCTTGGATCCTGGGGGCTTGCACAACCTCCTTTGATATTTGTCATTTTTTATCTGCATTGGTACGATTGGACTCCACTTGAATGGCTACTTTAGCATAAGTTTGAAGAAAGTTCATCCTATCACTAAAGTGGGGGCTAACTCTAGACACAAAAAAAGTATCCCTTTTTCCTTGCTTGATTTGGGATTAATATATGATAAATTAGACTTAATGAGGCCTTGATTTGGTGTTGTGAGGTGTTTACACATCCACACTAGGTCTTAAACCCTTGAAAATTGAATAAAATACATTTATTGATGTCTTGCAAGAGTGTTGCAAGGTGTTGTAACACATCTTCACACTTTTCTATGACCATAATGTTATAATTCACCTAAATAACCTTACCAAGACCTATTTCAAAGTGTTGTAAAGTGTTGTAAAAAAATTTCACACTTTCCTAGGCTTTTCATCAATATTTACCCTTTCTTATGCTTTAAATGGCCCCTTTATGCATTTACAGGCCTTAATTAAGTGTCTTGTTGAAGAAGAATCCAATAAACAAAATTTAATACATATCAATCTCCGAAATCCACTCAAAATTTCCTAGGTGGACTAAGTCGCCACCTTGGGCGACTTAGTCCCATGTGGTACAAAAATCAAAATTAATTCAAATTTCTTTCAGGTTTATATCCCTTAAGACCTAAGGTCGGCTTGTGATGAGGTATTTTTAGGAATTAGGGCATAATTGTGTATAAATATAGGGTTTTCCCTCTCATTTGAACTAACTCATCTTAATTCATAATTCATTAGCATTTCATTCATCATTCATCATGTTCTCAAGTCAAGCAAGCTAAGGTTTTATCATTGCAAGTCATCAAGATAGCTTCCAAGGACATTCAAGGGTAGATTCTTCATGTTTTGCTACATAAATTCAAGATCAAACATCATGGAAAGGTATTAAATCCATTTTTTCATGCTTCATTACATTCTTTCTTCATTTTGGTTTAATTACCTACAAAGGGGTTTGACCAAGGAAAACCCCCATTCCCTAATATCCAACATTTCTTCTTCTCTTCTTGTGTGTTTGTAGATTTAGGCATCTTGAAGGCTTGGAAATCATTAAAGATCAAGTTGCAATTTTTTTGAAGAAATATCCTTGGAGACCAAGTCAAAAGATCCATTAAGAGTCACTTTCAAGCCCAAAAATTAGAGTTTTAGAAGTGGACACCTATAGAGAATCGAAGTGTAGACCGAGGGCTTCCGTTTCCACTTCCAAATTTTTAGAAATTCAGAAGTGGACTAAGTTGCCAGTAGTGGTGACTTAGTCCCAATGAACCTATTTTTCAGAGATTTTTGCAGATTTGGATACCCATTTGGCCAAAATGAACTTTTGAGCAGTTTTCTCGAAACTGGGACTAAGTCACCCAGCTTGGCATAACTGTCCCAGTTGAATTCTCTAATAGTTTCATTAGGATTCTAGACCTTCATGCCATCCTTTTTCAGCCTCTAGGTGCACACATTCTGTTTTATATCTTTTTGTCTAGTTTTGTTTGCATTTTTAGGTCATTTTCCACATGTTTACATTCAACACTGTGTTTTCAAACAAGTTGCAATTCAATAGTTTTGCATTAATAATCAATAGATTTCATTAGTTTTCCACATTTATATCAGCTTATTTAGGCATATTACATCCCTCTTTACATTAATCTTGAATGAGTACATTTCCCATTTTTGGCCCATCTCTCTCCTTTTAGGTGAAAAACCCTAGAAGTGCAAGAAAGCCATTGGGTTCCAAAATCATTGTCCACAAAGGAATATATGAAAATTTAATTTCTGTGTCAAATGTTGTGTTTTCTTTGTGAATTTTCTATGTGTTATTTTCTACTCTATCCATCTTGTCACAATAATGACTTTCAAGTGGTTGCACCTCTTCCTACAAACAAGTGGTATTAGAGTCCTATTTTTCTAGGCAGTTAGTTTATTGTGGGTGTGTTTGGAAAATCCCTAGGATTCTAGGCATTGATTAGTTTTCTCTAATTTGAGAAAAATGGTAGGAGGTAAGAGCTAAATTTGGCAGTAGCCACCTAGTTTTGATGGAAATAATTATGATATATGGGCTAAGAAAATGAAGACTATTATGGTTGGTAATGACCTATGGGAGTTCGTCATAAATGGTTTCAATAACATTATGGAGCAAGTAGCCTATGCAAGCCTTTCTAATGCACAAAAGAATCATTTTAAGGAGACTCGTATGAAGGATGCAAAATCCCTTAGTTTGATTGAGGCAACCTTGAGTGAGGCTATTTTCCCATGTATTGCAACAGTAAATTACTCAAAACAAGCTTCAGAAATATTGTAAAATAGTTATAAGGGTATTGATAAAGTGAGATTGGTGAAGTTGCAGCTACTAAGAAGAGTTTTTGAGACCTTACAAATGAAAGATGGTGAGTCAATTCTAATTTCCATACTAAAGTGTCTTCCTTGATAAATCAACTGAGAATAAATAGAGAAACAATGGAAGAACAAAGGATTATTGAGAAAATCCTATGAAGTCTTCCTACTAGGTTTGATCCTATAGTAATTTCTATTGAAGAGGAAAATGACTTGTCCAAAATAACTATAGATGAGTTGATGGTCTCACTAAAAACCCATGAGTAGTAGTTTAATAAATCTACTCCTTCCCTAGACCAAACATTCAAAGCTCATACCAATATAAGAGGTCAAGGAAGAGGAAGAAAACATCGAGGTAGAGGTCAAAGAGGAAAAGGAAGCAGCAATTCTAGAAGAGGAGGTTTTGACAACACAAAGGAGTCGAGCATCTCACAGTCAACAAACTAGAACCAGAAGAAGAACAATAGTTCAAATTAGAGGCATGATAAGAGCAATGTCTAATGTTATTACTATCAAGTGTATGGACATTATGCTAGTGAGTGTAGAAAGAAACATCATGACCATAGAGGCCAAAATGCTAACATAGCAAATGAAAACAAAGTTGAAAATGACAAAAAGTCCAATGCATTCATTGTTTGCAACCTTGTTGAGTGCAACAGTGATGAAGTTTGGTACTTCAACAACAACTGCAACAACCACACCACATGAGTGGTAACAAAAAATTATTTGCCTCCATAGATAGCAATATAAAAATAGAAATCAAAATGGGAAATGATGAGAAAGTTTCTCTCATTGGAAAAGGTATTGTCAGCATTCAAACCAAGAATGGTGAGAGGCAGTAAATCTAAGATGTCTACTATGCCCTCAACATAAAGAATAATCTATTGAGCATTCAACAAATGGTCCAAAAGGGTTACAAAATCCTGATGTAGAATGGGGAGTGCAAGATATTTGACAAAGGAGGTAGCAAGAAAGTGATGGTTGTAGTGAAAATGACAAGAAATAGAATTTTTCCTCACAGGATGCACATAGTATCTATGACAGACACAACAAATGGACAACAATGTCATTATTCACCAACACTCACAATAGTCGATACTGGAACAACAATCTGCATTCAAGAAAACCATCAAAGATCCATCCAAACTTTGGAATTTAAGGTATGGGAACTTAAGCTTTTCTAGTTTAAGTTTATTTTCTAGGAAAGGAATGCTTAGGGTTTTACCATCCATTGTAGAACCCAATGGCAAGTGTGAGGCTTGCATTTTAAGAAAACAACATAGGCAGCCATTTCAATTTGGGTATTCTAGGAGAGCAAGAACACCTCTTGGATTAGTGCACTCAAATTTGTGTGGACCCATGAAAAACCCCACTTTAGCTGGGATACTTATTTCATGAATTTTATAGATGATTATAGGCAAAAAATATGGGTCTATTTCTTGAAAAACAAATCAAAATCCTTTGAGAAGTTTAAGTGGTTTAAGACAGAAATTGAAAAGGAGAGTGGTCACTATATCAAAGCCCTTAGAATAGATAAAGGGGGAGAGTACATCTCCAAATAATTTATAAATTTTTGTAGGAATGAGGGCAGTCACACACAATTCACAACTAGGTATACTCCACAACAAAATGGAGTGGTAGAAAGGAAAAATAGGACCATTCAAGATATGGCAGCAAGTATGCTGAAAGAAAAAGGGCCATCACACATTTTTGTGGTGAAGCTGTAGTAACAATAGTCTATATACTAAATAGGTGCCCCACAAAGGCTGTATGTGATAGGATTCCACAAGAGGCATGGAAAAACAACAAATGGAGTGTTGAGAATTTAAGGATATTTGGGTGTGTTGCATATGTACTCATGCCAAAGGAGAAGAGTTAGAAATGTGATGATAAAGCAGAAAAATGCATCTTCATAGGCTATAGTGAAGAGTCAAAAGCATACAAATTATACAATCCCATCACCAAGAATGTTGTGATCAATAGAGATGTTGTGTTTATTGAAAATGAAGCATGGGATGGAATGGTGGATGAAACCATAGGTGTTTTAGTCACAATACCCTTTGATGAGGAAGAAGTTGTGGAAGATAGAAACATAGGGGGAGATAAAGAGTGCAGTAGATCAGGAAGAAACTACCATAGAGCATTGGAAAATAACTCTGGTTATGTGCAATAGAAAAATAACTCTAGCAGTGTTCAACAAAACAACTCTGAACATAGACAACAAAGTAGTAGCTCCAGAGTACAGAAGAGTAGTAGCTCTGACAACTAGTAGTACAGTAGCTCCAGAGGTTAGAGTAGTAGTAGCTTAGAAGCTAATTCAGACCCTACACTCATATCATTGATGCCACGAAAGAAAAAGGGTGTGAGGGAGATTTATGACAAAAAACAACATGCTGCTTTTGATGAGAATTTGGATTTTACACTATTCTCCTATAGTGATCTGACACACTTTGAGGAAGCAGTGAAAGAAGAGAAGTGGTGTAAGGGCATGAATGAAGAGTTGGAGGCTATAGAGAGGAACCAAACATGGGAGATGACTGATTTACCCAAAGATAAACAAGTCATTGGAGTGAAGTGGGTATATAAGACCAAGTGTATAGCTGAAGGAAAAATTGAAAGGCATAAAGCAAGGCTAGTTGTGAAAGGGTACAAATAGTAGCCTGAAATAGATTATGATGAGACTTATGCACTAGTTGCAAGGCTAAAAATAGTGTAGACAGTCATAGCTATTGCAACAAACAATCAGTGGAAGGTGTTTTAGATGGATGTAAAGTCAGCCTTCTTAATTGAAGTGTTGAAGGAGGAAGTCTATGTCGAGCAGCCACTTAGCTATGAAGTCCTAGGGCAATAGGACAAAGCATATAGGCTCTAGAAAGCTCTTTATGGGATGAAAAAAGAACCTCGGGAATAGTACAACATAATAGATTCATATTTGTTGAGAGATGGCTTTAGAAAGAGCAACAGTGAGCCTACACTCTACATCAAAGCAACTAAAGGTGATATCTTAATTTATGTTTTGTATGTAGATAATCTGATTTTTACCTGTAATAGTGACAACAAAATTGCTGATTTTAAAGTGGTGATGAAAAATGAATTTGAGATGATATATTTGGGTTTGTTGAAGTATTTTCTTGGTATAGAAGTTCAACAAACACAACATGGAATTTTTATTTCACAATCTAATTATGCCAAATAGATTTTAAGGAGGTTTAAGATGAAAAATATAAAACCTACCCTCGCATCAACAACAGGTTTGAAACTATGCAAGGATGACATTAGCAAGGAAGTGAACCCAACCCTCTACAAAAGTATGGTTGGAAGTTTAATGTACTTGACATCAACTAGGCCCGATTTAATGTATCCAGTAATCTTGGTATCTAGGTTCATGGAGAAACCTATGGACACACATTGGCAAGTAGGAAAGAGGATTTTGATGTATGTCAATGTAACAATAGGTTATGGCATCATGTATGGTGCATCTAATGAATTTAAGTTGGATGGTTTCATGGATAGTGATTGGGCAGGAAATGTGGATGATAGGAAGAGCACATTGTGATATGTCTTCAACATGGGATTAGGTGCAATCTCATGGGAATTGAAGAAGCAATCAATTGTCTCTCTTAGCACAACAAAAGATGAGTACATAGTAGCAAATGTAACAACATGTAAAGTTATTTTGTTGAGGAGGATCCTTGTAGATTTACAACAACAACAAGATGACAACATAGTCATTCATTGTGACAATGTTTCTTCCGTAGATGTAACAAAGAATCTACTCTTCCATGGATGAAGAAAACATATTGAGATCCAATATCATTTCATAAGGGAGTTGGTAGAATAAGGTGAGATTGAACTTCCGTATTGTAGATCCAAGTAGCAACTCACCATCTTCACCAAAGCATTACTGAAAGACAATTTTGAATGCCTAAGAGATGGGATTGGAATTGTGGATAGCTTTAGAGATCAGCTCTAGAAGGAAACTGCAAAGTGACAACTGACTTTAGATTAAGGGGGAGTGTTGGAATATTTAATCTTTTGTCAACAAATCTTCTCCTACCCCCCTAATGTAAACTTGCAATAGCTTGACCTACAGTAATTAAATGTGGTAGGTTAATTTAAAATTCAAAATATTAGCGCTCCTTTTTTGTTTGCAACATCTTGTTACCTACCAACATTAATGAGGTTAAGTAAATTTGAATTTTGAAAATAAGCACTCATTTTGAGCTTGAATGAAAAAGAAAAAAACAAATAGAATGTATTCATTGGAAGAAGTTAGTCTTAGCATTGAGAAAGAAAATCCTACAATAGCAAAAAAATTGAATGTTCAACAGAAGGAGGGAATGCTTAGTTGACAACAACAGTGCATAGAAAGTTTAGTAGACACAACACAGTGACAGTTGCAGCTACAGGATTGTACCTAATTTTAGTTGCAGGTGTGAGTGTAGCAACATTTGTACTGGACATCTGTCCAAATATTTTTAGTTTTATTTTATTGTATAAAATAGAGCATGTCCTCTAAAATTTTTGTTGTATTTTTGAAGCAAACAAGGAATATATGAAAAGCTAATTTATGTGTCAAATGTTGTGCTGTCTCTGTACATTTTCTATGTATTATTTTCTGCTCTATCCATCCTATCACAACAATGACTTTCTAGTGGCTACACCCCATCCTGCCAACAAAATGAGAATCTTGACGGATCGATCTAGCACACACTAGTATTTTCCATTTGATGAAAAAATTCTTTGTTGCCAAGCAAAAATTACATGTTGTAGATAGAGTCTCGAGTCCATCGCTATAAAAGAGAATAATTACAAATCTTTATTGAGGACTTGGTGTGGTGATCCAAGAATGAATTATTACTATTACGGCTAGGGAAGAAGATTGATAGAATTTTTTTATTGTGCTTATCTAGTCAACTCTCTCCCTCTCTATCTCTCTACCTCTCAGAATCAACCAAGGAAGCATTTCCTATTAGGTAGACTGGACCATTATGGGTATTTAGAAAGTAGATAAGTAGCAAAAGCATCCTCTCATTAATTTGTATGTTCAACATTCCATACATAAATTAAAACTATATATATGTTATTCTATTGAATTTAGAAACTATGATTGATAAATGTAATTACTATATTGCTCAATGAAAAATTGAAAGACTTGTCTGAAATTTTCTTTTGTATATCAAGGGATGATGATAAATTGAAAGTAAACATAGTTGATTTAATGTCTCATATTAAATATTAACACCATAGAGTAGATATGAACTACTTATTCCCTAGCATAAACATAAAATCTAATTGTAGCAAATGAGATATATAATAAAAAATTAGAAAATAACTAGTGTTTATCTAAACTATGCTCATAGTCAAAACAAAATGTTTATTTTTAATTAATAAGAATGAAAGACAAATAAATAGTTGAACCATAGATTTTAGGTGTAGGTGCTCTCTTGCTCAATTAGGGTTTTCACCTAAAGGAGAGAGATAGATCCACAAAATCTATGTGGTTCGCTAAAAATAATGCAAGAAAAATGGAAATATGCCTAAATGAAATGATCTAAATGCAAAAAACTAATAAAATGGATTGATTATTTATGCAAATCTTAAGAAATATGAAGTGTTTGAAAACATAGTGTGATATGAAAACAAGTATAAAAAGATGAATAAAAATGAAAATAGAACAAAACAAGAAGTTACAAGACTAAATATATGCACCTGTAAATCTAATGGAGACTGGAAAATACTCTAAAAAATTAGAAATGTTGACTTTTTGACTGACTGGGACTCATTTTCCACCTAGGGCGAATCAGTCCTAGATTAGGGTTTTTGCCCAAAATCCTGATTCTACCAAAAGGGTACTAGAATCTACACTCTACTTTGATAGAAACCTCAAGTGGGACTCATTCGCCATCCATGGAGAATTAATCCTTTTTCTATTTTCTAAAAATTCAAGTTTCAGATCTTCACTTTGTCACTTGCACAACACTTCTTGACAGAAACTTGAATCTAAATCTCCAAAAACACCGACAGAACAACTTAAATTTTTTTGTCTAATGAGGGTTTTTCCTTGGTCAAATCTCTAATTTGGTAGTTAAACCTTGAATGGATAAAATCTACATAAAACCCTAGCCCTAAGTGTGTCTAAGACTAGGAAAATCTGAAGTAAGACAAAACCCTATTATAACGTGCTAGAATAAGATAAGTAAATGTGATTTGAATGATGCAAGAATTCAACCCAAGAAACCCTACAACATTTCAAATGAATGCAAATGACATGCAAACCTTAAATCTAAAGATAAAGAGAAAATGGAAGATGGAATCACTTTGAAAACAAGTCAAGGTGTGATTTGATGGCTAGTTGCATCTCCTCAAGCTAGAATTCTCCATGATTCTCCATAGGCATCCATGATCAACTCTTTGCAATGTTGGATCTTGAATGGGAAGTGAGCGTGAAGATTTGAAAAAACCCTATCTTGTTGTCCAAAATCTTCAACTTTGCTGTAGAAATGCTAATGAAACTTCTTGTGGAAGATTCTCAACACTTGAATTTTAAATTTGCTTTGTAAAAATGACTAGGAGATGTGAAAAATGACCTAAAATGTGTATTTATATGCATTGATACCTAATTTTCCTATTATTTAGACCTAAGAGGCTGACATCCACTGAAAAATTAAATTAAGTCGGTGAAATTCCCACTCAAAATTGAAATTTTCTCCAAAAGGGACTCATTTGCCACCCTTAGCGAATGGGTCCCACTAGAGGGGACTCATTCACCCAAGGTGGTGAATGGGTCCCACTTATGGTTTTTGGAGGTGGATTTTGAGATATGAATGAATTAAGCATTATTTGTTAAGATTTATATGACTTTTAAGTGAAATGGGCCTCTAGATAAAAATAATGGGTCTTAGGGGCCTATAAATGTTGTTTTGAAGAATGATTAATAAAAAGGTACTCAAAAGTAGGTCCAAATTAAGCATGAAGTTGTCTCTTTTTACAAGAGCATCCAATTTTCTATGCCACAATAGTAAGACAGTGACTATAAGAACATAACATCAATTTATTTAATGCTATATACAAAGCCAATTGAAAGTAGACGGTGACTTACCTTAGGATCTCATTTATTTTGTAAGGATCATCTTAGGGATTATACATCTCTCACACCCCTTGGAGAGAGAAATAAACTTAATAGATCATGGTCCATATTTATAGAAGAGCCATATCCAGGTTTAATATATATATATATATATATATATAAATATATGTTCATGTGTTAAAGGTTATATTGAAGGTTTGAACATGCATTTGATCAATTCTCTTCGATATTTGGAATTATATTGATATAAGATAAGTTCTTATGTTCATAGCTCTACCTATCCTTAATCAAACCCAAGGGATATTGGCAATGATAACCATATTACACTAATATGCTTCTCATAATGAGTAAATTCTAAGCCATTTATTTATATTGTTATGCCTATTTAATCAAATGAATCAATACTTCAACATTTGAACACAAATGATATTTGAAATTTTTGACCTAATAATAGTGATATAAAATGCTAATTAAATGATATTAACTATCATTATAGGTATATAATGCTAGTAAATTAAGATACTTATTCTTAACAATTAAATTTAAATATACCTAGGTGTAGTTAACCTTATAAGATTATAAATCAATCAAAATATTTCAAGTATAAGTATAGGAATATTGTAATAATTTAAGTGTAGGTCATGAGAATTAATTTAATATTATGTCACAATCACAATGCCTAAATAGACTCTAAATCTTTACATCTTTTCCTTATTTACTCAATAGCTTAATCTCACTATGTTAAGAAACACTATATGAATAATCTATGTCTTATCTTTGATCAGATTTTACTAAAAATATTATAATTCTAATTTCATTTAATCAATTTAGACATGATTCTTATTATAAGGAATATCACAAAAAAATAATAAAGGAAACATTCAAACTCAACATGAGTCAAAATGATAACACTTCATTAGAATCAAAATGTTACTATTTGTAAACCTTAGTAATGAAATACCTTATGAATAATTATAGTAGTATCTATGTAAATACAATTATCTATCTTATTAGAAATATTCTAAATAAAAATTCATTCAAGTATATTATTCTAACATTTAGGGTAGCTAAGCAAGAATATTAGTAACTTAAAATTGTTAAAATTCTATTATTTATTTCAAAAACATGTATTTCTTGTCAATATTTCAAACCAAATGGAATTTTTTATAGATAGTAAACTTAAGGAATGAAATTATAAAGAAGTTATATTTCCACATTTTGATTTAAGTTATGATATAATCTTTCACCTCCTCCAATGAAATATTAGGAGACTAGTGAGAATCATCACACAGTGATACTTAAGGAACTAATGATTTATCTTGTGAAATTACACACAATTTAATTATGAAAATTTAATTTATGAAATATTGATATAAATAACCTTCTAAACCCTTATTTTGATTAGTGAGAAAAATAGGTTTTGAAGGGACCTGAAACCCTATAATAACAAATAATGTTGCCAAGAGATAAACCATATACAACCAACAACCAAAATCACAACAGTCATAAAGGATACGATCAAGAAAAACCAACTACCTCTAAACAAGGAAACAACCCAAAAGTAACCCAACTCTAGAAAAATAACAGTCCTAAGTCTAATACATAGAACCAGTGGTGGCCTTTAGCTTGATAAAACTTACATTCATAGCCAAAAAGTGAGGATCCAAGATCCCATCATCATTCTGAAATTCCTCCTCAATAGGAGATAAGAGAAAAAAATGAAAAAGGGTAGCAAAGTATCCCTTGCAACAACATAACTTGGAAAACCCCACATCAATAGGAGAGTAAGAAGGAAAAGTTGAATAGAGGGCATCAAAAACCCCCTGGCAACACCACCAAGCCTCTCCAACCAAACTAATCTCCACATAAATAAGAGAAACCTCCACCTCCAAAGGAGAAGCTAGAGAGGAGGTCAACTGATGAAGTTGAAAACTCTCAACCACATCCTTAGCCTCCACCTCTATAGGAGAGAAATCCTCCTCAATAGGAGTAATAGTTTGAAGAACCAAGAAGAGAGTTGAAAGAAAAAAAAAGAGAAGCAAACAATCCCTTTAACCTCAAAACCATCAATAAACAAATCTGTAGTTGAGCAAAAACCTCCAACCAGAGCATTAAATAATAGACTAATTGCACCTAGTAAGCATTATTACCCAAAGCTTTCAAAAGCCATCACATACTATAAGAAAGTCTGTTGGATCTCCAGAACCCTTGACTTCATAAGCTTGGAGGCACTGAAACTAGTACTCCCATGACAATAATTTTCCATCAAACTATTCTTGGGTGAAAGAATTTCCAAATCCAAGCAATAAACTCCCTTTAACAATAGCAACATCAGGGTCTTTAGATATAGACCACCCAAGAGCATAATATGAAAAAAAGGGTAGAAATCATTCTCTTAAAGATTTTTAATCTTAAAAACCTCATAGAATGAGAGCTAAGAGCACTTTAAAAAGGTGGAAATCTAGAAACCATTGTGAGGAAGATAATAAAATATAAGGGATAAAAAACCCCATCTAAAGAGAAACTCACCAGTAAATAAATTTGCAATTGAACAATAGCCTCCAAAATCTATAGCATATAACAATACACTAATTGCACCTAGTAAGCATCATTAATTGATGATTCCAAAGCTATAAAAAATTAGAAAACATCTTTTGGATCTCCAACACCACAAAATCATAAGCTTGGAAATCCTAAAACCAATACTCCCTTGAAAATAATTTTCCATCAAACCATTCTTGGGTGAAAGAATAGTCTTATCGAAACCAAAGGATCCTCCCCAAAACACCACACTAGGGAATGCACAGGTAATGGGGGTAACCCGAATGACCTAGTAGGAATAAAAACATTTGAAATCGAATCCCAAGAAGTTAATAGGCTCAACAATGCACATAATAACTTATAAAACCAAGTTGAGAAAGCCATGTTAGCCATAGAAAAAAACTTCTCTGACAATAGAGAACCAAGTTGAGAAAGCCATGTTAGCCATAGAATTTTTTTTCTATGATAGTAGAGAAACTGCCACCACACTAGGATCTAACAACAAAGCAATGATGACAAGCTCCAACAACAGAGCAACCACAACTACACCATGGTATGATAGTTGAACAACAATAACTATGCAATGTGGATCCCATCAACATCCTTTGAGTCCCCTTCTCTATCCTCCTCATCCCCTATATATTTAAAATATTATCCTTCTCTCCCTTTCTTGGTCATGATTACCCTCATCATGTTTTAACAATTCATTCCAATGCTTACCTTCTAAACCCTAGTTACTAGAACCTATAAATATAAAATTGAGATATGAATTTGAGTGAATAATAGGATAATAAACTTTGCAATAGTTTCCTTTGAAGATCTATTATGAATCAAGTTACTCTTGCCAACCTAGTTAAACATTGACTGAATATTTATATATGAGATTAGAATTTTTTTCATGTTAAATGGGTGTAGTTATTCAACAAGATTTTTAAAATAGCATCCAATCATCATTTAGAAAAAATGATTGTAGATGCTAAATACAACTCAATAATTCTAGTAGAGGATGAAATCTAATTAAGACTTGCACATAGAATCAATTATTGTATATCCATATATCATAAGGGATATACTAGAAGGATGAACAAGAAAATGAGCTAAGAAAACAAATATTATAGACTTACTCAAGATTACACTAAAAAAGAAACCTATCACACTTGAGATTTTGGTTATATCTAACACCGAGACCTTGGCAATGGCCCTAAAATGGTTGAAGAATAGTAGGAAGAAAACTATCAATGATAAAAAGAATAATGTATAACTCTAGTTATAAGTGCTACTTTGTAAATGTTTTGATAGTTAATTTGACAATGCTTTCTATGAGTAGAACACTATTTTTAGATAATTATTTACTTATGAGATAAATGGTTATCTTAAGTCATCATTTTTATTATTGTCAAAGAAAATCACATTTGGTTTAGAGAAATAATATCTATAGTGAATAGATCTTATGATATAATGTGAGTATATGATATAAGATAGTTATTAAATTTATCTTGAGTATAATTATTTCATTCGATAAATGAATGTTATTATTTTCTTTATGTATTTTGATTTCTAAAAGTTCTTATGATATATATCTCTCTCTCCTGCCATCTTTAGTGAATTTTTAATTTATGTTAGAAATTGATTAGACAACCTAATCAAGAATGAAAAAACTAAAACTAGCAACATTCGATATCAATGGTACCTCTGGCTCATGTTTACGGGTATGCCATCATGCTTGAGCTACAAGATTTATAACCTAATGTAATTACAATAATGACATCTATGGCATTATCCCTATAAATTGGTGAAGAGGAACAAGCAAAATATTTTTTTTAAATCCAAAGGATACAAAATTACCTTTGGATCAATAATTAAAAAGATAATATAAAACGAACCAAAGTTGTTAGTATCAACATAAAAAACCCCAAGTAGGATTTTTTATGATATAATTATAAACTTGGGTTGAAGTTATATTTATTTTATTGTTCTATGAGTAATATGAATTAATATAAAATTCCTCACATGGGTCAAGGGTGACACTTCTTATAGGAATAGGGTTTAGATGAATGTTTTTAGGAAAATAAACAATGGTCAAGTCGACCATTTGTTATATAAGATTCCCTTCGTGGGTAGCAGTAGTAGAGGAACTATTTGAGGAATAAGAACCCTAGAAAGGGTTGTGTACTCACTTAAATAGTTCACATATAAACATAGAATAAAAGAAAAAACTACATATTTTATGCCTTGATCATGTTTGGAAGTAGGGTAATAAGTAGTCTGGGAAACAAAGGATACTCCCATTACTCAAGCATTTGAGAATGGGGTTTAGGGTAAGATTGATCAACTAGATAATTATGAAATATTACTAAAATAAAAAAAAATTAACTAAAAAGATGAAAATAGGTTCACCAATAGAAATGAAGGGAAATAAGGTTATGATGGACCTATCTCCCTCTATTTCATTTGGAAATGAGATATACACAAAGGATTGACCTTCAACCCTTAGGTGAGTCAACTCAAGGTGTGAATATATAGATTTCCTTATGACTAAAGGATGGGGGTCAAGGTCAAACAACACTTTGGGGAGAAGAACTAAAAATAGTAAACTAACACCAAAATTCAATTTAACACTTGAAACAACAATTTTCAGCTCAATACTGACATAACCTACAATCAAATTGTAGATCAAAGAAGGGAAGATCTGACTGTACCTATCACCAAAAGTGAGTTTTCAATGGCTAACTAGGACTCATTCATCGAGGGGTGAATGGTTCCACTATCAAGGATTTTCTGCAACTCTTGGGAGCCTCTAATATAGATCTGAATCTTCCAATTTGTGCAAGTGGTAGTGTCGAAATGTCAGAAATAAATTTTGTAGATGAGTTTCTATGATATGAAAATTTTTATGACAAATTTTGTAACTTTTCCAACTTCTTCAAATTTTCTCTTCAAGAGATCCTCAACCGTTCTTTCACCTAGATCTACAAACACAATATGAAAGGTAAAAATTGTTTATTTTTTGTGAACGGTGATTTTCCTTGGTCAAACACCATTTTGGTAATCAAACCTTGAAATGAAATGAAATCATGAAAGAGGGAATGAAGAATGAAAAAATCTATGTTACCACTCAACAAACCCTTGAATAAACCTTGGAATGAAAGTCTGCAACTTGCATGAAATGACTTCAATGGATGTGGATCTTGAACTTTGGATCTTGCTTGAAATAGTACTTTGAATGCTTGAATGGATGATGAAACCCACATCACCATATTAGCTCCAAAAACATGCATGATCTACAAGAAGGATTTAACATGACAATTGTCTCTTGAATGCTGGAATAAAACTCTAATAAATATTCTCTTGAATGTCTTTGATCACCACTTTAGCTCTTGTACTTGAACACTTGAAAATATAGGTGAAACATAGTGAAATAACCTTATATTTATAGATATGTATCCTCAATTTCCCAAAATTCAAATATCACAAGCCGACATTGAATCATAGATAAAATAATAATTTAAATTTAGGTCCTAAGGTCTAGGGAGGACCCATTCACCCATTGGAAAATGGGTCCTAGGTCCATAAACCTAGGAAACACATTTCTCAATGAGAAGTGTTATGTTAAGGCATTAATGAATGTCAGGTTTCCTCTTCAGAAAATACAATTAAATAGGCTTAGTAAATGAATTAAAGGGCCAATTAAGGAAAAATTAAGCTCAATTAATTAAGGGAACCCTAAATAAGTGTGAAATTGTAAAGGGATACACCTTAAAACACTAAATTAAGACACAATTAAGTCCAAATTAATTAGGAGGGCTCAAACAAGTGAGAAAATGTAAAGGGATACATTTTCCATCAGTACATTTAGCCCCCACTTTAGTGAGAGGATGAACTTGTGTCAAAATCACATTAAAGTAGACATTCAAAACATATGTATGCAACAATGACAAGATAATCAATCATACAACATCAAAGACCTAAAGAAAAGGTAAAAACAAAAAGGGTGAATCAAGCCTCAACTGTCCAATGCAATGTGGAATAGGCCTTATCTGTTTGCCCAAAAAAGGTTCACAAGAAAAACTTTGGCTATCCAAAATGCAAACTACACACACACTCACACAAGCTAATGGAACTCTGGCTATCCACTAGGTGAGCCCCTAAGGGTGGAAAATGAGAGAATATTATTAGGAACCTATACCATATCAAAGATGTCCCTCCGATAACTTCAATAAGGAACCATAAAACAAAATGAAACATAAAATGGGTGGCAAATGAGAGAATCTTATTAGGCTCCCATACCATACCAAAGCTATCCCTTTGATAACTTCAATAAGGCACCACAAAACAAAGAAAAAATTTGATCTTCATAAGGCCTAACAAGCTATGTTATGCTAAGCACCTATGAAAAAACAAGGAAAGGATCCATTGGCAAGCAAAGTGTGTTATTCTTGGTGTCCTTGAAAAGGGTTTGAGCTTCCCAAGGTTAGCAAGTTGTGTTATTCTAAACACTTATGAATAAAAAATACAAATAAACATGTTCAAAGGGATTTTTCTTAGTTTTTGTAAGGTCTGGTCTTAGGGAACATCGTCCCTAATGTCTCCAAGAGAGGAAAAGTTAAGGATAAAATATTTGTAACTTAGGGAATGCAATGCATAGAATTACCACTAAGAGAAAAGTCATATGCCAAGAAAGGTCACACTCTTAGAGGACATCAAACCCAATGACACCACCAAGAAAAAGAAACATCGTAAGAAAGAAAATAACACAATAAAACATAAGGAATTTCAAAAATTTCAAAAAAAAAATGATAATGTATGACCCCACTTTAAAGAAATTGCTTGTACACCATTGCTAAGCAATTTACTTTAAAGTAGCAAATGATCAATGCTAATAATAAAGGAGACTTGAGAGCTTATTAGGAAAGCCCTATGCCAATTCATATGTTTCCAAATGATGCTACATCATTAAAAAGAGAGAAAGGGGTTGCCCCCAAAATTAACGCCCAAAACACATAAGGGTTCCATGGATTTGGGGTCAATATATCTTTGATACAATGTTGTTATAGAGCTTGGAAACGTCATCATTCCCAAAATACTCATAGAACTAGAAGAATGACACATAGAGAGAAAAAAAATAAAAGCTTTTGGGTCAACATGGAAGAGACATAAATGTCTCGATGCCTTGCATCATCCCAAAAAGGAAACCCAAGACAAAAGAAAAGATAAATTTTTACGATATATAGAAGAATGCAGATAAAAATAGAGGAGTGCACATGAAGAGATACATCAAACCTAATAGTATGGGGGATCACATTATGCACATTCAATAAAAAAAGAACATGAAAAATAAAATAAAGATAAATGCTAGCAAGGAACATGTGATTCAACCTATATCAGGTTGTCCACATCCCAATCTTGTTCTATATATGTGGAAGATGAACAACTAGCCAAAGGGATAACATCAAGTTCCAAACTAGGACTAGCACCAAGTTCAACACTCTTATTAGGAGGATCATCATTTAAGCTCATGGAAGAGGAAAATAATGAATTTAGCTCTTTATTCACTTCCTCATCAATCTTAGCAATTTCATTATCATCATCCAAGATAATCACAATAGGAGGTCTAATGACAATATCCATAGAATTTTGTTGTTTTTTATGTTGTAGTGAAGGTGGAGAGGCATCATGCATTGCTTGAGACAAGTTTGGATTTTAATTTTCTATGTTGTTATTTTCTTCTTTTACTTGAAACAAATGAGCAATGACACAACGTCTATTCCTACACTCTCTAGCATTTCTATTCCTTTTCATTTGATTTTCAAGTTGTGATTGTGTAGGAGCAGGTTTATCAACCATAAGTTTCTTTTCCTCTCTTAAGGGAGGAATGAAAGGAACCATGGGAGGTTGTTCAACCAATTTCTCTTTAGATTTGTAAACTCATTTAACTTAGGAGGAATAATAAGACTTATTTGATTATCTCGTGGTCTCTTAGAGGAAATAGGGGGAGGATTTGCCATAGGATAGTCTTGGATACTTGGAAGGGCTTTTGGTTTAATCATGGTCTCATCAGTTATAGGAGGCTCAATCATAGGTTGAGGTATATTGGTAAGGGATAATTCTACTATGTGTTTTTCCTTAAACTTTTGATACAATTTGAAAGAGAATTCTTTATGGGGTCTAATAGGCTCTATAGGCTTGGGCCAAAAGAAATCCAGTGAGAAGTTCCAATGGGAAGAGACATGATTAAAGACACTATGATGCATAGTAAATATCTCATTGCCAAATGGAAACTTTAAACATCTATGCACAATCAACGAGATGAAATTCATGGAGTGAAGCCATGTATAGCCTAAATTCACACAAAACTGGTTTGAAGTCGAGATGATGGTGAATGAGACATTTATTTATTTTAGTCCAACTTTTAAAGGGAGATTTATCAAACCTATCATAAGGAAAGAAAAACCATTATGCATTTTGATCCATGCTTTCAGATTTTCATAAGTATCTTGATAAAGCTCATGAACAAATAGGAATTATTTAGTGATCACATTATCTACATAGATAAGATCAATTAATATCCCATAAGTAGGCTTGTCATTGATTCTTCTAGCTATGTAAAGAGGAGCATCAGGTGCATGTTTAATCATGTAATTTTGTGAAAAATCAATGTCAAGGGGCATAGTAGTTTGGCCCTTATGAGGTTTAACTTCAATAAATCCAACCATATTATCCATTTTCAGATTTACAAAAAGATAATTTTTTGATTATGCTATGCAAAAACCTAAAAAATGATGCCTTGTAAATGCAATTTTGAATTCACACAATGCATTGAATTTATCAAATGAAGCTTAATATGATCAATTTGAGATAAAAAAATTCTACAAACTATAACAACTGAAAAAAATAAAATAGAATACAAAAGAAAAGATTTTAATGCCTAGAAATATAGGAAAAATCCCTAATCAAGGACTCATTCACCCAGGGGTGAATGTGTCCTGGCTGAGGGTTTTGAAAAATGAATTTATAGATTTCTTAGTGGATTTGTATGGTTTTCAAATTCTAGACTAAAATAGGTGGTTGCAGTTTGAATTTTCTATAAATTTAAGTCTAAATTCAAATGCAAAATAATGATAAATGACAATCTAGGAGAGAGTATCTTAAGACATATGGGAATTGGGGGAAAGGATGGCATGCGAAGGTTTGGCACGGGCTAGGGTCCATGTGCCCTAGCTGGTTCTTGACTAGTGCGACTACTAGTTAGTTTATTTCTTGTTGTCTGCTAGCTCTTGGTTGTCAGGGGGATTTTGAGGGTGTGTGGGTGGCTGTGTAGGGGTGGCATAGTCTTCTTTGGCAATTTTACAGTGTTGGTTCATTCTTTTTCCTGATCAGTTTGGTGGAAGTTCATTCCTTTGGGCTTGGATTTCCTGTGGCCTTACTTCGAGTGTTTTGTTCTTTATTTTTTTAGAGGCTTGAGTGAGCTGTGTTTTTATTTTTCTATGGCTCCGAGAGAAGCATCGGGGGCTAAATATTCATTTATTTTTCATGTGATATTTGGGGATTCTTCTCCAAATCATCCTTTAAAGGCTTTTGAAAACAATCTATTTTCAAATAAAGCGAGGAATGGAGGATCTATTCCATTAGGTGGCTCTTGTATTCTAAAACTTAATGGTTTCCTAGAACGATCCAAGGATAGGCCGATGTTGGTGATGCAAGAAAAAATTATTGCGAAGGATATTGAGTATTTCTCAAAGCATGCTTTGCATTGCAAATTTATGGGATTGAGAGTTTCACTCTAATTTTTGGAGGTGTGGGCTCAAAGGACTTGGGATTTAGAGGGGAGATGGAAATAATGTTGTTGGTGAACAGTTACTTCATGGTGACTTTTAATTGCATGGTAGATCACAAAAGAGTTTTCGAAGGTAGGCATTATTTCCACAATCAAATTGGTTCATTTATCAAACCCTGGCACATGCGTTTTGATCCTTCAGAGGAGCTCCCAAATCAGGTTCTAGTGTGTGTGTGTCTCCCTAGATTTCCAATTGAATTTTGGTGTAATGACATCTTGCATAAGATTGCTTCACTGTTGGGGAATCCAGTGGGTCCTTCGCAACAAAATCAAGATAGAAAGGTAATGAATTTTGCTCGCATTTATGTGGAGATTGATTTAAGTAATCCTCTTCCAAATTCTTTGGAAATTTTTGTGGGTTCATATTCTTGGGTGCAGTAGCTAGATTATGAGACTCTTCCCTTTTGGTGTTGTCTTTGTCATGAATATGGCCATCTACAGAGAAGATGCCCAAAGTCTAAATCTTTAGAGTCTTAGAATACTCAACCTCCCTATAACCCTCTGAAGGTCAATAAAGGCAAGGACCCCATTCTTGGTGAGGCTGCTGATGTAGAGGGTTTTAATCCAGTTAAGGCTCATAATATGAACCAGGGTAAAAAGAGGACTCTTAAGGAGCGTTAGGCTAGATGTACCTTTAATTGATTTGAGGTTTTGGATAATCCCAGTCAATAGGAGGTGAATCTGGGCTTGATGCTCATGGATCAGGGGGTTTCAGATGGGGTTCATGAAGATATTATTCCATATTATAATTAGCCTTCTCAGAAGACTGGTGCTTTGCAAATGGAATTGAATTTGAGTTTGGTGGTTCATGGGAAGTCTGAGCCTCTTGCAGATACAATGATGGGGGAGGGATATATCTCTACTCCATTGGTGAAAGTGGGGTCTGCTTTGGTAAAGGGAAGCAAAGATTATCCTAGGTTGGGAATTCTCTAGAAGGACCTATAGAAAGGTTTGCTGAGAAGTCTTCCAAAGTTGGGAGAAAAAAGGACTTGGAAAAAATAAAGATGATGGGGGAGACTTTGGTGGAGTCTAGATTTGTTAAGACCCTAGATTCCCATTTTTCTAACCCTTCAAAATGATTGTGCTCTCTTGGAATGTAAGGGGCTTGAACAATGGACTTTGACAAAGAGTTGTTTGGGAATTGGTGAAAATTCATTCTCTTGATGTTCTTTTTTTACAAGAGATTAAGTTATCTATTGAAAGTATGACTGGTATGATGCCAAGGCTATGGGGGTGGGGTGACTGCAAGTGTATTAGAGCTTAGGGTATTTCTGGGGGTGTGGCTTACTTGTGGAACCTATTGAAGATTCATCCTCTTTGGTGGATTGCCTCCAAGTCTTTCATCTCTGCAGTTGCTTCAAGTATGGAGTCAGGGGAAACCATTCTTCTCTCAAATATCTATGTTCCTACTAATTTTCCTAGTAAGCAGTTATTTTGGTCCCATATTAATTTCATTTAGAATCTTTCTCCTTTTTTACCTTGGATTATTGTGTGTGATTTCAATGCCATTATTGAGTTGGAAGAGAAGGGTGGTATTGCGAGATTGGAGCCCTCTGCTTTCCTTCTTCATGATAACATATCTACATTGAATCTAGTTGACATTAAGCCTTGTAATGGTCAGTATACTTGGAACAATAGGGGAATGGGAGAGAACTAGATTGCTGAGAGACTTGAATGTTTCTTGGTTTCCTATTTCTAGATTGGAGGATGGTTGTATACTTGCTCTGATATTTTGGACTAGAGGGGCTCAAACCACTTGCCTATTAAGTTATCTGCTACTTCAATGTGTGTTGCTCAGTCACCCCTTTCAAGTTCCAACTTATGTGGTTAATAGATTCTTCTCTGCATGTGTATATGGCTGAATGGTGGTGGAGGGGAAGACCTACCTATGGCACTACTATGTGTTCTTTTTCCAAATGGCTGCAATTTGTGAAATATAAACTCAAAAGGTGGAAAATGCAATGTTTTGGAAATATTTTTCATGCTAAGGTTGTTGCTCAAGCTGACTTGGATAATATCACCCAAGAGATAAGGGGGTTTGGTATTTCTAAAGATTTTCTCAAGGAGGAGGCTAGGGATTTTAAAGCTCTAGAAGAGTGTGAGTTGCGAGAGGAAATTTATTGGAAACAAAAGGCTCATGTTGAGTGGTTAGAGGAGGGAGAAATAAACATTTATTTTTTATTTAATTCAGTGAAAGCTAGGAGACATGGTAATTCTATGCCTTTTCTTGTGAATGATAGGGGTGAGCATTTGTCTTCTTTGTAGGATAGGTCTTGGGAAGCTATGTAGTTTTTTGCTTCTTTATTTATAGAGGATTCCTAGGATGGTTTGGTGGAAGAAAACCATGTCTTGTCTTGTATCCCCTCCTTGGTTATTGGTGAGATGAATGAGCATCTTTTGGGTGTTATCTCATTGGAGGAATTAGAGGCCATTTTTTTCCAAATGAAGAAAGGAAAAGCTCTCAGCCCTCATGGCTTTCTGATTGAATTTTATCAAGAATTTTGGAATATCATTAAGTTGGACCTATTGGAGGTTTTCCATGAGTCTTAGTGGAATAAGAAAATGTTGTGATCTTTGAAATCTACCTTCCTTTCTCTCATTCCCAAATGTGAGGGGGTAGATCAACTAAGTCAAATTAGGCCAATTTCCCTTTGTAATGTGGTTTATAAATCATTTCCAAGTTGATTGCTAAAAGGCTGAAGTGATGGCTTAGAGGGCTTATCTCTAAGAAATAGAGTGGTTTTGTGGAGGGTCAACAAATTTTGGATGGGGTGGTCATTTCTACTAAAGTTATCCATTCTATGGATTTCTCAAAAGAGAAGGCTATGTTCATCAAGCTAGATAGGGAAAAGGCTTATGATTGAGTTAATTGGTATTTCTTGCAAAAAATTCTTATTGCTTTTGGTTTTTCTAAGGGATGGGTCTAGTGGGTTATGTTTTGTGTTACTACCACTTCTTTCTCATTGTTGATTAATGGAGAACCTTCTTCTCTTTTTAGTGCTTCTAGAGGCTTTTGTCAAGGGGATCCTCTCTTTCCTTATTTATTTATTCTTCTAGTTGAAGGCCTGGCGAGATTGGTGAAATGTAATGTGGAGTTGGGTTATATTCAGGGGTGGGTGTGGGGAAATGGTTTTCCTCCTCAATCTCATCTACAGTTTGTGGATGATACTCCTTTTATGGGTATGGCTAAAATAAAAAATGCTATGAATTTTCGCAACACTTTGGATATCTATCTTGTAGCTTTTGGTCAAAGGATTAATGAAGAAAAATCTTCCATTTTCTTCTTCAATACTCCACAAATTATTCAACAAAGGATTTCTCATATTTTGAGGCTTTAGATTGGCTCTCTTCCTTTAACTTATCTTGGCATTCCTATCTCTTTGGGTAATCTTCATAGGGGGTCCTGGTAGAATATTCTGAACAAGTTTCGTGTGAAGGTTAATCATTGGACTCATAGAGGGTTGCCCTTTTCTAGCCACGTTTAGCTGCTTAAATTTGTGGTGCAAGATCTTCCTATCTATATATGCATGCTATAGGTGGCTTCGGTTGGGTTTTTGAAGGATTTGGATTCTTTGGCTAGACAATTCCTATGGGCCAAGAGCTTGTCCTCTGCTAAGTGGAGCCTGGTGAAGTGGGATACTATGTGTAGCCCAAAGCAATTTGGGGGTCTTGGATTGTAGTAATCTACTTGGTCTAGGTTGGTGTTGGATGCAAAGCTTTACTGGAGGTGGTGTGTGGAGTAGGATCATATTTGGGCGAAGATCTTATCTCACAAGTATCTACCAGGGGCATTGAAGGAGGAGATTCCTAGGTTTCCTCTAGTGGGGGAAGGTTATGTGATTTGGGGTACGCTTAAGAAAGGTGTTGCATTGATCAAGGAGGGTTTGTTTTGGATATGTAATAGGGGGTTGAGGCTCTCTTTTGGTATGATTCTTGGGATGAGTTTCCCCTATTTTGAGCCAATATCCTAATTTGATGAATCTCTACCAATGCTTCTTGGAGGGTGGTTGATTGTAAGACTTCCTATCCTTGTGGGTTAACAAAGGTGGCTAGGTGGAAGGATTCTTGTGATTAGCTAGTTGAGGGATTGGAGGAGTATTGTGATGAAATTCAAAATATTTTGGCTGGTACACAATGTAGTTTCCTTAGGGATAAGGATATTCTAGCTTGGAGCCTAGATCCTAAGGGTGCTTTCACTGTGGCTAGTGGGTATCAAGAGTTAGTGTTTCATAAGTTTGGAGGGGTGGAAGTCCCCTGTGGAAATATGTGTGGAACAAGTTTTCTTGGAAAAAATGTAATTTTCTTTTTTAGACTCTAGATTGGAATAGATGCTTGAATTGGGATAATATTAGGAAGAGAGGTTTTTAGGGTCCCTCTATTTGTGTTATGTGTGGTTGTAGTGAGGAGGATTCTTCCCATTTGTTTTTTTGTTGTTCCTATTCCATGATGCTCTACAATTTATGGTGGGGTGTTTGGAAACACCCTTGTGTTCATGCTTCTTCCCTTGTTGAGTTCTGGTGTAGTCTGGGAAGACCTCTTTCCCAAGCCTCTTTCCTCTAGATTGTATGGTGCATTGGTCCTATTGGTGTTGGGGCACCATTTAAAAATGTTTTTCCATTCACGTTTATAAGGTCTAGATTATAGATTTTAGATGAATTTTGCATAAAATAAGGTCTTAAAGACCATTTTAGATTGTATTAGGTAATTTTGATGGTATTAGGTGTTTTAGGCGGATATTTAATTTGACATTTGCAAAAATTGCATTTTTGGGAAAAGTTGTCAAACTATAAGTTGTAAAAGTTGCTTTTGTGGAAGACCAATGGTATTAAGTTTTCAAAAGGAAGTTAAGGGATGTTAGAAGGTTAGTTGGTTTTGGAAAAAGTATAAATACATTATATTCCATCATGGTAAAGAGTTGTTGGAAGATTTGAATAAAGAACACCCAGTTCCAAGTCTGATTTTTCTAGAATTCTAAGTTTTCTTAGCTTTTCCAGCACTATGCAAGCTTGTACAAGGGTGTATGGATGAAGTTTCTTCTTGTTTTAGTCAATAATATGTGTTAACACACTTTTTCATTGATCTTGAATGCCTTACATTGTTTTTTTTAGTGTATTTTCATTAATTTCTTTGTTGTAGTTGAGTAGCCCTGTTTTAAGGGTTTGAAGCCCTCATAATGTAACAAGCCCATTCAACCTATTATTGAAGATGTGTCTCAATGGTATGGGCACATACTAACTATTTTGGGTGTGTACAAGGTCTGAGGAAATTGGGGAGGTCGTTTCATGTGTTGGGTGTGAAGCCCTACTATGTAGCTTATGTCTTCCATGAGGAAAAATAAAATTTTGTGATGCCAAAGTGAAAAAAGTGTTGGGGTAGTGTTGTTTTGAGCTTGTGAAGGTCATTTTGGACTTGATTGAAGCATTGATAAATGTTGTATGAGTGCGGGGTAGTGGATTTTCATTAAACCCCTACTTTGTAGGCTAGAAATGAGGGTTTCTGTGTTTGGCATTTGGCTGTGAGGATTTTTGAGAAACAACTATGGATTCTTGGTTTTTGACATGTGGGAAATGCTGCCCCAAATTTTTAGAGAGTTTTCCTAAATTTAGTGGGTGGTTGCTTTGTAGAAGAGGGCTAACTTGAGCCCTAAAAAGTGAGAAAATCCAGTTTAGAGAAATTTGTTGCAAAAGAGTTATTGATGATTTGTTGATATGTTATTGAACATGGAAATGGGTCCTTGAAATGATTTAGACCTTGGTATAAGAGAAGGTATTTGATAAGAGATACCCGATTTAGTGGTTTCCCTGTGCTACAAGGGAAAAGAGGGCATTTGATGAAATGGTGAGATTTTGATGAATTTATGTTTTGGAAACTATGATTACTGATTGGAATTGAGTTTAGTGAGATTGCAGGACCTCTCCTAGTGCATCACCTATGTTCATCCTTTGGAAAATTTGGATAGAAAGGAATAGTAGGATTTTCAATGGGGATAGGCTGGTGGTTCAATATGTTTGGCACATAATTGTTGGTATGATCCAAGAGACAGTTGAAGCCAAATGTGAAGTGAATTATCCTATGTACAAAAGTGATTATAAGATTGTGAATAGATTGGTCTCACAGGGGCTGTCTCTTGTCTTTGCTTGTATTAGGAGAGGTAGGCAAGCTAGAAAGAAGGTTCAAAGGGTAGGAAGATGGTTACCCCCTCCAATGGGTACTTTGAAGATCAATACTGATGGTTCCTCTAGGGGTAATCCTAGGACTATTGGGACTGGTGGAGTTGGAAGGGACTGTTTTGGATCAGTTATTTTCTTGTTCTCCATCCATAAAGGGTAGTATTATAACAACTTTATGGAGGGGTTGGCAATTCTCTAGGCTATTGAGCATGCTTGTGCTTTGGGTTAGCATAGGATTAGCTATGAATCTGACTCATAGATTATTGTTAATATGCTACATGTGCAAAAGGTGGCAAAGGTTAATTAGCAGCTAGCATTGGTGGTTTGACAGATTCTGCAAATGTGCTCTATGTTGGAGGTGGGGTCTTTTTCCCACATTCTACGTGAATGGAATAGGGTTACTGATTGTTTGGCTAAGTGGGCTTCAGAGCATGTGGATGGTTGGAAGGTTGAGGAGTGGGGATAGTTATCCCTTGATTATTTTCATGAATTAGAGAGGGTCATTGCTGATGATTTGGAGGGATAAGGTATTTGAGGCTATTTGGATGGTGGTTCTTGTCTTGCTAGGTTGGTCTTGTAGTTTCTTTTTCGGGAGCCTTCAGGTTCCCTGATCCCTTTGTAATGTTTATTTCTTGAATTCAATAAAGTTTTTAGCCCTTTTTATTAAAAATGACAATCTAGGAGACATAATTTGATATGCAATTTTGATTCAATTTTTAATTTAAATGAATGATGATGCAATGTTATGTAAATGCTTTGCAAAATGATTGATTTTTTTTTATATTTTCTAAATTTTAAAATATGCAAAAATGCAATCCTAAAACCCTAAATGAGATGCAAAATAATGCAAGTTAAGCAACCATAAATGATATTTAATTCAATGCAATGTAATGAAAATGAATGCAAAATCTAGATCTAGGGCTAAAATAGACTCCAAAATTAGAAAGATACAATACTCAAAAGTCAGTTTCACCAAAATGAAAAGATGAAAAATAGGTTCACCAATAGAAATGAAGGGAAATAGGGTTATGATGAACCTATCTTGCTCTATTTCATTCTAGGAAATGTGATCCACACAAAGGATTGACTTTCAAACCTTAGGTGAGTCAACTCAAGGTGTGAATCAATAGATTTACTTATGAATGAAAGACGGGGGTCAAGGTCAAACAACACTTTGGGGAGAAAAACTAAATTTAGTAAACTAACACCAAAATGCAATTTAACACTTCAAACAAAAATTTTAAGATCAATAATGACAAAACCTACAATCAAATTGTAGATTAGAGAAGGGAAGATCTAAGTGTACCTTTCACCAATAGTGAGCTTGCAAAGGCTATCTGGGACTCATTCACCTAGGGAAGAATGGATCCACTATTTGGGATTTTTTGCAACTCTCGAGAGCCTTTGATATAGATACGAATCTTCCAATTTTTCCAAGTGGTAGTGTCAAAATTTCAGAAATAAATTTTGTAGATGAGTTTTCATGAGATGACAACTTTTATGACAAATTTTACAACTTTGTCAACTTCAAATTTTCTCTTCAAGAGATATTCAAGCTTTCTTCCATCTAGATTTTCAAACACAACATGAAAGGGGAAAATTGTTTGTTTTTGGTGAATGGGGGTTTGCCTTGGTCAAACCACATTTTGGTAATCAAACCTTGAAATGAAATGAAAGCATGAAAGAGGGAATGAAAAATGAAAAAAATCTATGTTACCACTCAACAAACCCTTGAATAAACCTTGGAATGAAAGTTTGCAACTTGCATGAAATGACTTTAATGGATGTGGATCTTGAACTTTGGATCTTGCTTGAAATAGTACTTTGAATGCTTGAATGGATGATGAAACCTACATCACCATATTAGCTCCAAAAACATGCATGATGCAAGAAGACTTTGACATTACAATTGGATCATGAATGCAACAATAAATATTTGATAAATCTTCTCTTGAATGCATTTGATCACCACTTTAGCTCTTGTAATTGAACACTTGAAAATATAGGTGAAATATAGTCAAATAACCTTATATTTATAGATATGTATCCTCAATTTCCTAAAATTCAAATATCATGAGCCAACATTGAATAATAGATTTGGAAATGTTAAAATACTGCCAATAACATAATTTAAATTTAGGTCCTAAGGTATAGGGAGGACCCATTCGCCTATGGGAAAAGGGGTCCTAGGTCCATAAACTTAGGACACACATTGCTCAATGAGAAGTGTTATGTTAAGACATTAATGAATGTTAGGTTTCCTCTTTGGAAAATGCAATTAAATAGGCTTGGTAAATGAATTAAAGGGGCAATTAAGGAAAAAATAATCTCAATTAATTAAGGGAGTTCTAAATAAGTGTGAAAGTGTAAAGGGATACACCTTACAACACTAAATTAAGGCACAATTAAGTCCAAATTAACTAGAAGGGACCAAGCAAGTGAGAAAATGTAAAGGGATACATTTTCCAATCACTACACTAACAATACTCAAAAGAATACCATATGGATTACTTGATTTCCTAAGTATTTAATGAAAATTTTAAGGCAGGATTCAAGCCTTTGAATATTAATTATATACCCTAAATGACAATGAACTTGGTACAATTCTAGTAGGAAGTTTTCTCTTCAACAAAGTGACTTAGGAACAATTAGCCTAGATGAATCTAAGACTTTGTCTAGAGCACAAAGTTATTTTGTGATAGATTCCTACATTATTTTGGGGGGATGCCTATTCTAGATATATGCATAGATGGATTCTTCTTTCGTATGAATAAATGACTAAACCAAATGGTTGGTTGTTGTTCCAAGTTTGATAAATACCTATCCTAAATGGATAGAAGTTCTTGAGTATATTTATGAATGAAAATTTAATAATTGAAAAAAAATAATTATGGTGGCATTTTGGGTTAACTAAATTGGATCATTACATGTGGTATTAGAGCAAGATTCAAAAGCTAGGCCTTGAAATTATGATGATTCATGCAATAGAATATTATTTTGAATAAAAGTTATTTTAAAAAATAATCTTCTCAAATCTTAGATAAGTACTAATATAAGAAGAATCAATCTAGGAATACTAAATGGAAAGTGGAAGGGAAACTCATACTAACAGTAGCAAAAGGAAAAGAAAGGATAATAAAAATGAGCAGAAAGCACATGGGGGTAATGAAGTTGTAATTAAAGCAATAATATAATTGATAATTGAATAGAGGAATAAGAGAAATTCCTTGGAGAAAATAGTACAAGATCTTTGAACAAGGCAAGATAATATTAAAAACATAGAAGAACTTGATCTTGAAAACCCTCATGAGGATTTTTTTTTAATAAAAAGAGGGTAAAAAATTTATTAAATCAGTAAAGCAGTACAAAGCCAAGAGAAACAAGCCACCCACGCAGGGACAAAAGAAAAAAATCAAGCAACACCCAAAACAAATCTCATATCCTCCACAACCAAGTCTCAAGATACCTAGAAAGACCATCCAAAAGAACACTCCAATCATCCACTTTCCAAGTTCCCCTCTACTCTGAAGCCCATTCAACCAAACCATCCACCATCTTATTCCACTCCGTAGGGATATAGCAGAAGGTGATAAAGTCCAAAGGCCCCCTAAGGAGATGATTTATCTAACCACACCTACCAGCTACTAGTTAACATCCTCTAGATGCCTCTTCTCTAGAAAGTCAATTACAATCTAGGAATCAGGCTCACAAATTATCCTTCTCCAACACCGGGCACAAGTCCTCTTCAAAGCCGAGAGAATAACTAAGGCCTCCATGGAATTATTAGAATGTAGGCCACAATACTTAGAGAAGAAGAACACAACAACTCCAGAGTAGTCTCTACCAACACCCCCAATCCTAGCATGACTAGGATTACCTCTAGAGGACCCATTTGTATTTATCTTCAACACCCCCAAAGGTGGAGGCATCTAGTGCCCATCTCTTTGAACCTTCTCTCTAACACTTCGACCAAATTCAGGCCTCCTCTCATCCTTGGCACAACAATAGAGCCCCAAACTCTAAATAATCCTCATATCTCCATGGTCCAGAGGGACTAAGAGGTCACACCTAGCTGAAAAATTCTCTCACAGAGCTCTCAATATCCTTGTCTAGACCTGCATCACTTGAAGCTTCTTATCCAAGAAAATCCTACGATTATGCTCCAACTAGATCTTCCAAATGATGAAGCTAGGACCAATTAACTAGGCAGTGTAAAGGAATGAAGTCTTAGCTATAGAACTCCCCAACCTACTACAAAATTCCTCAAGAGATGAAGCATTCCAACATGGTTGACTCAAGATAATCCACTAGAAATACTAGAGCACCCTAACAAAAGGTCATTGGAAGAAGAGATGGGAAGTATTCTCCTCACTATTAGCACATAAAACACACACCGAGGGGCCCTAAAAGCCCTGCTTCTAAAGATTCTCCCAGTTTAGGCATCTATTATAAATCACCAACTAGGAAAAAAAGTTACACTTGAGCCAAGAGAATTTGTTCTAGATCTGCTTCCACTAGGTAACCCTCATGCATCCAAACAACTGTTCATCAAAAACCCTATACTGAGAGGCCATAGTGAATTTTCCTTTCTAGTCTCCACCCCAAGCTAGAACATCTCTCTCTAGAAGGGAGCTACAACCCTACTAGCCAAGATGTAATCAAGCTCCTTATGATCCTCCTCTATACCTCCAGGTGGCCACTCATGTGGGTCTTTCCACCTGCACACCACAACCTGATCTAGAACCCTAGGAGACTTGAAATCAACCACATTAGCCCATCCTACATCCAAAAAGTGTCTAATCAGGTCTTGAAAATGAGGATGAGTAGGAATAATAGGAGGATGTCCATCCCAAGAATCAAACTAGAAGAGATCCTCTGAACCCCTATTGCAAATCTAGAACAAGCCTTGCTTAATCAACTTGGTTCCCCTCTTAAGGGTGCTCCAAACTATAGATCCTTTACCCATGAGAGAGTACTTGGGAAAATCCTCCTCATCCACAACCCCAAGTTATTTTGAGGTGAGGATCTTAGCCCAAGTCTATTGATGCTGAGAACACCACCTTCAATAAATCTTAGCAGCCAAATATTTCCCTGTCAAATCAGCCTCACAAAGCCCGAGACCACCCTCTTGCTTTAGACAACAAACCACATCCCACATGACCAGAATCCATTTCTATGAAAGAAGATTTCTAGACCAAAGAAACTACTGAGAAAGGGCCTCAAAGTACTTCACAAAGCTAGTAGGAGCTGATAAAACAAAGCACCTATACACAAGGAGAGCCTGCACCATAGACTGCAAAAGAGTCACTCTCCCTATAGTAGAGAGTCATCTAAATGTTCAATGACTAACCTTTTTTTTGAAACTTCTCAATAAAATCCTACCAGAGCACTTGAGGTAAGGAGTGGAAAGCCAAAGGAGTGCCAAGGTAGATAAATGGGAGTGAGCTGACCTAGAACTTGAGAATGCCAACAATCCTTTGTTGAATGAGGTTAGGAGTGTTAAAGAAATAAATAAAAGACTTGCCTTCATTAATGCTTTGACTTGAAGTGGGAAAATAACAATCCAGGGCCCTCCTTATATTGATCACTTCATCTACTCTAGAAATTCCCATAAGCATTGTGTCACCCACAAACTGGAGATGGGACTGGGTGGAAGATTATTGTCCCATCGCTAGCCCTAAATCAAGCCAATCTCCACTCAAGATTTCAAAAATCTCCCAAGACCTTCCCCCATCAAAATGACTAGGTATAGAGATAAAGGATTCCCCTACCAAAGGCCCCTGGATGCCCCAAAAAGTTTGGAAGGCTCACAGTTGACGATCATAGTGAAGGAAGAACTCATGACACAACTCAAGACCTAATCAATCCAATCATTTCCAAATCCAAAAACTCTCAAAATATTGATTAAAAAATACCATTTTACATGATCATAGGCCTTGGCCATATCAATCTTAATGAACATAGCCTTTTCCTTGGAGGAGGCCATAGAATGCATAGTCTCCATAGCAATGGACACACCATCCAAAATCTACCTACCAGCCACAAACACACCCTGTTCCTCAGAGATCAACCTGTCTAGCCATGGCCTCAAGCACTCAACAACCAACTTGGTGATGATTTTGTACAATACATTGCAAAGGGAAATAGGCCTAAAGAGATGTAAAGAATCAACTCCCTCATGATTAGGAATGAGAGCCAAGAAGGTGGCATTAAAAGCTCTGAGCATTTGCTCATTCTGTTGAGATTCCTAAATAGCCTCAAGAAGGTCAAGCTTGATAACCTCCCAAAACTCCTGAAAGAACTCCATCAGGAACCCATCAAGACCAAGGGATTTACCTTTCCTCATATGAAACACAACCTTTTCCAATTCCAATAGAGTGATTGGCTTGAGGAGAGAACCACTCATTTCCTCAGTCACCAAGGGAGGAATACAAGATAGGATTGCACCTTCATCCTCATTGGTAGGCGTAGAATCATCATGGAAAAGAGTAGAGAAGTACCAAAAAAACTCCTTAGAAATTTCAGCCAAAGAGAGGAAAGGGCCCAATTGGGGATTGCAGAGAAGTTATAATGTTTCACTACCTTTTGTCTTTAACCGAATTGTGAAAGAAGGATGTATTCCTATCCCCCTCATGCAACCAATCAATGTGAGACTTTTTCTTCCAAAAAATTATCTTCGTGCAACTCCCATTCTTCCACTTCCTTCACAGCCATAGGCTCTAGCAAAATCAATTCCTTAGTAAGCCCCTAATTTCAGATCTGCTGTGTGATGGAATCCAAGTACTCCTAAGTAGCCCTTATCCTAGAAAACATTACCAAAATGGTGTATGGTCCAATGTTTCAACCTATACTTGACATATTGGAGCCTCTTTTCAAAGGAATACATATCAATATCAAAGTTGGCTTGCCATCCCTCCACCACCCAAGGGATAGGTCATGGAGAGATGCATCTCGAAGCCACATGAGTTGGAATTTAAAATAATGTATTGTAGAAGACCTCACCAAATAGGCAAAGAGTTTTATTGGCCAATGATTTGAGCCTTGCTAGTCCAAGATCTCAAAACTAGTCACCCATATGTGGCCAACCCAAAAACTGGACACTAGGAACCTATCTAACCTTTTACAAATGAAAACATCCCCAATCCTCTTGTTATTTCAAATAATCACCCCATTCGAGGGTTTTCTATCCACCAAGTTCATAGACACCACACTGTCCCTCATGAGGTTAGAGGAGGAATCCAAGAGGAAAGTTCCACCCCTTTTCTCATCTAGAGACAAGACCGAATTAAAATCACTTGCAATAATCTAATTGAGAAAAGGATCCAAGGAACACAATAATCCAATTTGAGACCACAAATGAATCTTTCCAGGATGTTTCGTAGGAGCATAAACATTAGAAATAAGGATTCTCTCACCTGAATCCAAACTGGAAGCAACAAGGGAAATAGAGCATCTGTTAGAAATCCACTAAAGGGGAATGACCTTGTGTGGGTCCCATAAGTAGGAAAAACCCCTTGAGCTACTTAGTGCTCCAACACATTGACAAAGACCTCTACCCCAGATTTTAGGAACCAAATTCAACATACCATTAATGGAAAACTTAGTCTCCTGGAGGAAAACCAAATTAGGAGAGTGAACATGAATCAAATCATGAATAGTCTTTTGTCTAGGGATGTTATTCATACCCCCTACATTCCAAGATAGTAAAATCATAATTAGAGTTGGGAGAAGTGAGAATCAATAGTTCTCACCGAGCCAGACTCAACCAAATTCTCTTAAATCAACTTAAACTTTTCTTGATCCTTCTTCCTTCAATCTTTAAGAGTCTTCACTGGAGCCCCATTTTTGAGGGGTTTTTGCTAAAGAACCAAAGCTAAAGAAAAGGTATTTCCTTTACCAAACTCCTTAGTAGCCTTTTCAATGATGGTCCCAGAACCAGGAGGAACTGATACCAAGTTTATGTCTGATGATATGCCAATTCCCCCACCCCAGAGACTGAGGTAAGGAGTTCAACATCCATCTGGCACATTTGACTGCCTATTGGGGTCACACTGGAAATAAAATTTGATTGATCCACTAAGAATTTATCAACAATAGAACTATTTGCAATTTGCATGTCAAAGGGAACCCCTTCTTCATGAACCAAACCCTCTAAAGCTTCAAACCTATTGAGGGATTCCTCTTCCTGCCTTTCTTTAATAGTCCTCTTCTAGCCTCTATTCTTATTATGAGGTTTAACAGGCACAAAACCATTTTTATCTACCACCTCCACTGCATGGGGGGATTGCCCTTATCCATCTTTATGTTATACTGATGAGGAGCATAAGTCAAACTAGCAGTATTAGAAGCTTTGGGACACATTCACTGCAAGTGGCCATACTCATAACATAGTCAACATCGAAAAGGTAATGCCTCATAGTCTAATTGTTGGATCCAAGAAGTTTCTCCAATGCTCATGGCCACAAAATCTGATAATGGGTTATTCAAGTCAGTTTCAACACAAACATGAGCACAAGAAAGAACCCTTTTATTCAAAGTTTGTTGAGAGGTCCCAACAGGCTTACCAAGCAAGAGAGCAATCATTTGCAAAATATCGCTTTTCCAACATTCTAGAGGCAAACAAGGGAGACATACCCAAACTAGAATGTAGGAAGGGAGATCCTCAACAGAGTTGATCCCTATGTGCCATGGTTTAATGAATAAACCCACCTGATTATAAAAATATGGTCCACCCTCAAAAGCTCAATTTCTATTAGCAACATAAGAAAAATCCACCATTAAAAAATTGCTTGCAACCAACAAGATATCGAAATCACCTTCAAGGTTCCAGGTTTTATGAATCCATGAATTGAGAAAGGGAAACGAAGGCCACATCCCCATGAAATTGCAAATCAAAACATGGTTACACTAGTACTCCACATCTTCTACTACAGATTCAAGTTGTATCACGAGCACTAGATGATCCTTTAATCTCTCCAAACACCCATTTACTTTATGAAGCTAGAACCCTTCATTCCTCATCAAACCCTCACTAGAGTAACCCACATTCACAGACTTCTAACTTCCTCTAGGAAGAAACGAACCATGATTAGGCTTATCAACCAATGTATACCCCTCCATGAGGAATGGCACACACCCTTGTCTGGGAAGAGAACCACCAACAAAGGATAGGAAAACACTAGAGAAAAAGCAACCTTACCCAAGGCATGCAAAGGAGAAACCACAAAAAGGATTCAAAATCCCTTCTTTATGAAAGGCATGAGATCCCCTTATAAGGGACGTAGCCAAAGCACCCCCCACACCACTCCACAGGTTAGCACAACCTGTAGTAGATTGGAAAGAACCGATGCTAGGAAGAAAGCGAACAAGAAGCAATCAAATATAGAAGGAAAAAGATCACCCACAACCGCTCCCTTGCAAACAAGTAAAAACCCCACCGTGTGCATAGAAAGCCTCCACAGACAACCGAAGGTCGACCTAGAGCACAAAAACCCTAGCTCACCCATGAAATTTCACAGTGAATTCCCATCATCCTTCTTTTAATGATAATTCCCCCTCATGTGGAAAATAATCCATAAGAAAATAGAATGGATATCTTTCCCCATAGAAAGGAAAATCCTATCTTAGAATTGTCTAAGAACCTAAAGAAGATCACCCCTACAAAATTTTATGGAAAAAAATAAAAGGGATAGAGAATTGGTTGCACAAAATGGAAAAGTATTTTGAGTTGAGAGACTATAATGAAACAAATAAAGCCTTATGGGGTCCTACTAGCTTGTTGGTGAAGCAACTAGTTGGTGGACTAACATGAAAGAATATAATGGGTACACCAAAGAGTATATAACATGATGATAATTTATAAATCACTTTCGTAAAAGGTGGTTATCATAGTTTTTTTTTCAATGAGGAGATGATCAAGTTTCATAAACTTTGATAAGGTTTTTTGAAAATTCAAAAATATTGGGATAGGTTTTCTAAGCTACTAAAATATATTCCTATGTATCAAAGAGATGAGAAAAGTTAAACAAGGAAATTTATTTTGGGACTAAATACCAACATAGGAGCAGAGGTTCACATGTATGGACTAGAAAGTATGAATGAGGTGCTAGAGAAATCTTTGAAGTAGGAAATAAAGTTGCAAGCCTTAACATTAGCAAGACAATCTTTCACGTGAGTCAGAATTTTAAAAGGAAACATGGATTTATAAGGAACCCAGGATTCAATAAGAATATAAGAAATAAGTCATCAAAGAAGAAGCCACCTCCAAGTTGGAATCAAAGGTACAATATAAATAATGACCTAACAAATTAAAATTCAATAGGAATGACCAAAGAAACTACAATTGGCCAACAAATCAATCAAGGTTCAATGAAGCACAGAATAATCATCTTAGGAATCCAATGTAATGAGGGGTGTCAGTTGGATGTTTCATGTGTGAGGGAAATATTTTTTCTAGAGAATGCCCAAGGATGTAAGGACAAATTAGATAAAAACAACCTTAATGAGGGGTTCCACAAAGGATTCATGCAAAATTGATAAATCAATAAACTATATTATAGAATGTACCCATAGAGACTATAGGTACACTTTTTGAGAAACCGGTCTCAATTCTTATCAATACTAGATCATCTGAATATTTTATGTCTCCAAAATTAGAAAGGAACAATTAACTAAAATTCAATCATATGGAATCATCATGGAAAATTCAATGTAAGGATAAGACAATTAAAGAGGTGACCAAATGTATATCCAATGTAAAAGTACACTTCCCTGATTTTGAAACAAGGGTAGATATTTATGTGGCACCCCTAGGGTCATATGATGTGATTATTGGAATGATTTTGTTAATAGATCATCAAGCTAATGTATATTGCTACAACAAGTTGGTGGAATATTTAGATGATGAAGAAAGAAGGGCTAAAATTTAAGGAAAACTTAGACCCATAAGTGTGGAAACCATATTAGCTATGCAATTGAAAAGTAAAAGGACACAAGGGAGTGTTGATATACATGGTTACTATGGATGAAAAAGAAGAAGGAATATTCCAACCTTTTGAAATTCCCCTTACCTCTAAGACTATAGTGATGTGTTTCCTAAAGAACTACCAAGGTTGTCCCAACAAAGGAAATTTTATTTCTCCATTGATATGGTTCTTAGAGTTGAACCTATGTCTAAGGTACCCTAATGAATGAAGACAACTGAATTGATAGAACTCAATATGCAATTAGAGGAACTACTTGGGAAGGGTCTAATGAGACCAAGTGTATCCTCTTGGGGAGCATCAATTTTATTTGTTAAGAATAAGGATGGAACCTTGAGGTTATGCATCAATAATAGAATTTTGAACAAGGTCACATAAATAATATGTACCCTTTTCCATACATTAAAGAAATCTTTGAACAAATGAAAGGAGAAACTATGTTTTCTAAAATAGACCTTTGATTAGGGTATCTCCAACTCAGGATAAAGGAAGATGATATTCCAAAGACAATATTTAGAAAAAGGTATAGGCACTATGAGTTTACAATTGTACCATTTGGTGTTACTAATTCTCTTGCTTCCTTTATGAACATAATGAATAGTGTGTTCCATGATTGCTTGGATAAATTTATTTTGGTCTTATTAGATGATATCTTAATTCATTCCAAAAATGAGGAGGAACATCTAGCACACCTTCAGTTAGTGTTACAAATGTTGAGAGAACATAATATATATGGGAAATTATCAAAATGTGTATTCTTTGAGAAGAGAATCCATTACTTAAGGAATATCATTTCAAAAGATGGAATCGTATTAGATCCAAATAATATAAAAGAAATAGAAGAATGGCCAATTCCCAAAAATGTTTGAAAGGTAAGAAACTTCATGAGACTTGCAAGATAGTATAGGATATTTTTGGAATGGTTTTGAAAAATTGCAAATCCAATCACTTTATTATAAAGAAAGGGTAATAAATTCTTGTGGACTGAATAGTGTGATAAGGAATTTCAAGTTTTAAAGGAAAAATTGCCCACAACACATATCCTAAAGGTTCCATTGAACGTGTGTGAGGAGTTCTCATTTAGAGTGAAGGAGTGATTACTTATGAACCAAGGAAATTAAAAACTCATGAAGAAAATTATGCACCTCATGACTTGGAACTAGCAACCATTTCTCATGCTCTTCAAAAATGGAGATATTTTATCTTAGGGAATCCATTTGAGTTAAAAAATGATCATCAAGGACTAAAATATATTTTCATGCAACCTCACTTAAATGCTACACAAATTTTTTTATTAGAATTCCTAAGTGAATATGATTTTGAGATAGAATTCATCTAAGGAAAGAAAAATAGGGTTGAAAATGTACTAAGTAGAAGGATGAATTTGATGAGTATTTCAATATTTAAAACCACTTTTAGAGAAGAAGTGTTAAAGGAGAAAAAATAAGATCCATGGTATAGGAAAGTTAGACCAACTTTGGAAAGTGACCCAACTAATCCAAGACTAAAAGGGTACACTCTAGATGATGATAGGTTGCTTCAATACTATAACAAAATTTATGTTCCAAACTCCAAATAATTGCTTGAGAGTTGTTTTTAAGTGAAGTCCACAATGCCCCTCATTTAGACACCTATGAGAAAACAAACTCTTTTTTATTAGAGGTTTAAATGCTTTTGACTTGTAGCTATGAACTAGTGAGGTCACAATTGGGGGACCTCATCCCCAACATAAATACTTAACAATTACAACCCAATGGGGTTTGAACCTTGATGGAAATAAAAAAATCACAACAACTTAACCATCACACTATTCCACTATTGGTAGGGGAAAAAAAATTCTATTCAAGCCTTAAGAAGCTATTATTTTGGTAAGGAATGAAGAATGACATAGTACTTTATGTGGCTAAATGTCTTGAATGTCAAAGGGTAAAGATAGAACACAATCACTTAGTAGGACTATTGTATCCTCAGAATATACCACATCACAAGTGGCAAGTCATTAGCATGGAATTTTTGTAAGGATTACCTGTGACACCTTATAGGCATAACATAATAATGGTGGTAATTGACAAACTCACCAAGGTTTCTCACTTCATAGTAGGGAATATAATTGATGAGCTCCAACTTTGGCTAAAAATTTTGTTAAATAAATTTTCATATTGCATGGAGTTCTTGAGAAAATCATATCTAATAGGGATGTTAGGTTCACTTCAATATTTTGGACAACTCTTCAATCAACCTTGGGAACACAATTGAATTGAAGTACAACCTACCATCGTGAAATAGATGGGCAGATACAAAGAAAACTAGATTATGAAAGATCTCCTATGTATATACTATATGGATCAACAATCTAAGTGGGAGGAATATCTTCCAATAGTGATTATTTTTATAATAAATCTTTCCAATCCTCTTTAAGAATGGATCCATTTGAAGAAATTTATGGAAGAACTTGTCGAACACCTTTGAGTTGGATAGTATTGAGGATAGAGTCATAATTGGACCTAATATGTTAAAGAAATTGGAAAATCAGAAAAATTCAATTAGATAGAGGTTAAAGGAAGTAATAGATAGACAAAATAGTTATGTAAATAAAAATAGGACAAAGAGGGAATTTTCTATGGGAAAAAAGAGTTTTCTTAAGGGTTAGGCCACACAAAAGTTCCATAAGATTTTGAAATCTAAGGAAATGCTAGCACCTCATTGTGCCCCTTTGAAATTTAATAAAAGATAAAGTTGGTTGCCTACTGATTGGCCCTACCTCCCTAATTGAGTCGTCTTCATGATTTTTTCCATATATCTCTTCTTAAGAAATATGCACCTAATGAGAAACATGTTTTAAACTAGAATGAATTATAGGTCCAAGAGCCCAATAAAATAATAATAGAGCCATACAAAATCTTGGAGAGGTGCCAAACTACCAGTACTAATTGTGTAGTAGGATGGTTGAGTAGAAAAAAGTACAATGAGACCAGTATGATGAAAAGAACATCACATGGGAGGATAAAGATGAACTATAAAAATCATTTCATTTTTGTTTTAAGTACTTCTAGATACTATTTTTTTTACATTTATAAACTTGATGAATAAGTGCATAGGGACATTACACAAGTAAAAGAGGGAGGATGTCATAACCCCTTTAATTGCCAAACTTATATTACTCTACTTATTCAAAATTATCTATATGTCATTAAAATGATAATAATCAAATTAAGATTAATAGAAATGTTAAAATGCATGCTAATCAAATCAAGTTAAATATAAAATCCAATGACTTCAACACCAAGAAAGTTATGCTCCCACATCATGAAGTCAAACCTCATTATTAAGTCTAGTATAATACTCATGTGGTAACTAAAGATGAAGAAAAATAAGAGTTAAAAACTTAACCTCCACAACCTCTTACATACTGTTAAAATTAAATCATTTTGAAACACACAACTAACTCTCAATTGTGGCATTGAATGGATGGGGAGCTATGAATTGAGGACACCATGAACCAATAGGATTGGAGTTATGTGGAAAGGAGACTACCACCATGCTAATACAAACTCCATAGACCTCTAGGAGTAGATGATAGATGAAGAACATGATAAATATGAATCCCAATGGATGATCTAGCATACACTAGTATTTTTTGTTTGATAAAAAAATATTTATTTGCAAGCAAAAGATGCATGTTGTAGACAGAGTTTCCAACCCATCTCTAGAAAAGAGAGTGATCACATATATCTATTGAGGACTTGGTGTGGTGATCTAGGAAAGCATTGTGATTATCATGAGTAGGGAAGATGATCGATAGTAGGAGTTTATTGGGCTTATCTAGTTGAATCTCTCCCTATTTTTCTCTCTACCTCTTGGAATTAACCAAGGAAGTGCTATCAAGTACGTAGACTGAACCATTATGAGTACTTAGAAAATTTTAATTAATAATAAAATCATCCTCTCATTCATTTGAATGTTCAACCTTTCATGCATATATTAAAATCTTATGTATTTTCTTCTATCAAATTTAGAAATTGTGATCGATAAATGTAATTACTATATTGCTTAATGAAACACTGAAATACTTGTCTGTAATTTTCTTTCATATATTGCGCTCATGATAAATTGAAATTAAACAAAGTTAATTTAATGCCTCCTATTGAATATTAATATCACAAAGTAGAGATGAACTACTTATTCCTTAGCGTAAACAAAAAAATCTAATGAGATATAGATATCTCTCTAAATTATGCTCATAGGAAAAACAAAATGTGTATTCTTAATTAATAAGAATAAAAGAAAAATAAATAATAAGATAGTGACCATAAGAAGAGAACATTGATTTATTTAATGTTATATACAAAGACCATTGAAAGTAGATAGTGACTTCCCTTAGGATCTTATTTATTCTGGAAGGATCATCTTAGGGAGTATACATGTCTCACACCCCCTTGAGGAGAGAAATAGATTTAATAGATGACGAGCCATATTTATAGAAGAGCCATATATAGGTGTAATTAGATTAAAATTTATATATATTCATGTGTTGTATAGGAAGATTATACTAAATTTTATGTATGCATTTATTAACATATAGTTAAAGGTTATATTAAAGGGTTGAATATGCATTTGATCAATTGTGCTCGATATTAGGGAATATATTGATACAAGATAAATGCTCATGTTCATAGCTCTACCTATCCTTAGTCAAGTCCAAGGGTTATTGCCAATGATAACCATAATTCACTAATATGCTTCTCATAATGAGTTAATTCTAAGCCATTTCTTTGTATTTCCATAAAAATTTAATCAAACAAATCAATACTTCATTATTTGAACACAAATGATACTTGACCTTATTGACCTAATAATAGTGATCTCAAATACTGATTAAATGATATTAAATATCATGATAGGTATAGAATACTAGTAAAATATAATTATTCTTAACAATTAAATCTAAATATACTTAGGCCCAATCAACCCTATAAGATTATAACTCAATAAATATCTTTCAACTATAAGTATAGGCTTAGTGTTCTAATTTAAGTGTAGGTCATGAGAATTGATTCAATAATATGTCACAATCACAATGCCTAAATAGACTCCAAAACTTTACATATTTTCCTTATTTACTCAATAGCTTAAGTTAAGAAGTACCATATGAATCTAATCTATGTCTTATCTTTGATCACATTTTACTAAAAACATTAAATTTTTTTAATTTCATTTAATCAAATTAGAATAATTATTAATATGAGGAATATCACAGTAAAGACTATAGGAAACATTCAAACTCAACATAATTCAAAGTGATAACACTTTACTAGAATCAAAATGCTACTACTTGTAAACCTTAGTAACAAAATACACCATGAAGAATCAGAGTAGTATCAATGTAAATTTAGATATCTATCTTATTAGAATCCTTCCAAAGAAAATATTTTAGAGTACATCATTTTAACATTTAGGGTAGCTAAGAAATAATATTAGTAACTAAAAATTCTAAAATTCTATGTTTATTTTAAAACCATGTATTTTGTGTCAAGATTTCAAACCAAATGAAATTTCTTATAGATATTCAAAGTTGAGGAATCAAATTAGAAAGAAGTTATTTTCACATTGATAGTACTCTTTCACCCCCTCCAATGAAACATTATGGAGCTAGTGAGAATCATTGCACAATGATACTTAAGGAACTGATGATGTATCTTGTGAAATTACACATAAATTAATTACAAAAAATAATTTATTAAATATTGAAATAAATAACCTTCTAAACCCTTGTTACTAGAACCTATCAATGTAACATTGAGATAGTAATTAATAATAAGATAATAAACTTTACAATAGTTTCCTTTGAATATATTATGAATCAAGTTCTTGTTACCAACCTAGTTAAACATTTATTGAATATTTATATATAAGATTAGAAATTTGTTCATTTCAAATGGGTTTAGTTCTTCAAAAGTATTTTTAAAATATCATCTAACCATAATTTAGACAAAATGGTTATAGATACTAAACACAACTCAATAAAGAAAGTAGAGGATGAAATATGATTAAGACTTGAAGTACATAGAATAAATTATTGTGCAGAAAGATATGATAAGGAATATAGGGTAAGTGCACCAAGTTGTGACACAAAAATGGCTCTTAGGATGCCACTTTTTTTTCTAAAATTAGCAAAGTTTGATGTTCACAAGAAAACAAAGATAGTTACGCTCAAAATTTGAAGATGCAACAAGAACAAGAGTTGTAGTGCTTCGAGTCTACTTTCTAAGCTACTATTTTTTTTTGAAAATAATGAAGATTAAGGGTTTCAAAAAGGGGGGGGGGTCACCAAAATTGGTCGCATTTTTCAAAAAAAAAATAGCATAGTGTTTGTTGTGACCTCCCTAAAAGTTATCATTTTCCTAGAATTTCAAAAATTCGAACGGTCATAAATTAGCTAATACCATGTAGTTTTTCTTGGTTCTTTCGACTAATTTTTTAATGAATGTAAATATTTTATGAATTTTCAAAATGGAAACATCATGAAAAGCTAAAATTTGAGTGGATTCCCCCCTATTTTTTTGAAAACTAATTGAAAATCAATTTTTCATTATGTGTAGAATGGAGTCTAGTTTATAAAAAAGTAATTTGATGAATGAGTAAAAATCTATACTAAAACTAGCACATGTTGGATTTTGACAAAAAAAAGGCACTAATAGGAGAAGTTATGGACAAAAACCTTAACATAATCAAAATGCTAAAAAAATATATGGTTATATAGGTAAGAGAGAGCCTAATGCCATCACAATTTTTTATAAACTTACATTGACAAATGTGCAAACCTGATAGTTAAGACCATAAAAAATGTGTGAAATTTTGTTAACCTTTAAGAAAATTATGTCCTTGGCATGAAATGATCATCTGACCCTTTGGGTTGAATGCCCAAGGAAAAATCCAACCCTTTGGGTTGGTATTTCCAAATACAACCCATTTGGCAAGTGCCAAATTTGATGCTAGCCAAATGAACTGCATCATTTGGCGAGCACCAAATTTGATGCTAGCTAAATGAAGTGCATCATTTGGAAAGCACTAAATTTGGCACTAGCTAAATGTGAAGCATAAATTTTTGCAATGCATTTTTGTGAACTCTTTCTTTTTCTCTTTCTTTGCCAAGAAAAACTATATACATGAAATAAACATTCAAGTATAAGTTGATATTTACATATGACCATTTAATTTCTTATAATTTAAGTTATATTTCATGTATATAGTTTCAAGATGTTTGAGAGTGCTTTTGGATCTCTTGGAGTTATAATACAAATTCTAGTTTTTGAAAGATCTTATAAATTTTCAGACTTAGTCAAATTTCAATAATCAACATGTCAAATTTTAGTAATCAAGAGGTCATATTTTAGTAATTAGTAAGTTGTATCATCTTTCTCTCTCTTTATCATACTCATTTTCATCTTTTATTCTCTATACCTCTCTCTCTTTCAGTATCTCCATCCTTTTATTTGAATCTCTCTCACTTGGATCAAGAACTACCTCTCTACATGTCCATCTCTCTCTATTTATCTCTCTAATCTCTATCCCCCTCATTCCTTCCTTCCCTCTCTATATTTCTCTATCTCCCATCCCTCTCGTTCTATCTCTCTATAAATATATCTCACCTCTCTCTATCCCTACCTCTCCCTCCTTCCCTCTATCCCCTCTTTCTCTCTCACTCTCTCCTTCCCTCTCTCTCTCTCTCTCCTTCCCTCTCTACTCTCTATCTCACCATTCTCTCTATCTCACCCCTCTCTCCCTCCCTCCCTCACTCTCTAATTTTCTCTGTCTCCCTCCTCTCTCTCTCTCCTGTAGCACTTCTCTCTACTTCTAAGCTATATAACCTATCCTCTGTACCTCTTTCTCTCTCCCTCCCTTCTTCCCTCTCTCAATCTCCTCACCTTCCTCATTGGCTCTCTGCTTCTCTCTCTATCATATCTCTGCCACCTCCTCTCCTCTCCCCCCTTCCCTCTCTACTCTCTTTATCTCTATCTCACGTCTCTCCCTACATGTCCCTCCCTCCTTTCTATCTCTCATGTCTCTATCACCTCTATCTCCCTCCCTCCTTACTTCTTCCTTCCTCCCTCCTTCCATCTATACTTATCTTTATCTCTCCCCTCACTATCACTACCTACCTTTCTTTGTTTATCTCTCACATCTCTCTCTCCATCCCTACCTCTCTATTAGTAAGTGGTTATTGATCATGTAAATACTATACGCTCATAATGTATCCTCACTGGGGTTCAGGGCCGAGACATTTGGAGCCACTGTGTTCTGTCCCATTCCTTCCTTCCATTTCCCCACCTTCCATTTCCCCTATACCTCCATTCCCTCCACCACCTTCACTGTGTATTTTCTGTCCTTATACTCTTTCTTTCCATTGAATCATTTCCACCACCATTTATTATTTCTGTGTCCTTCCACTATTTTCATTCCATTATTATATTTATTACTCCATACTTGTCCACCTCTCTCCTCTCCTTCCTTCTACCTACTCCTTCTATTTTCCTCTCCTTCCTCCTCTCTCTCCTTCCTCTCCTTTCCCTCTCTTCCTCTCTCCTCTCTTTCATCCCTCTCTGTCTCTATCCTCCACTCTCTCCTCTCTCCCTCCTTTTTCCCTCTCTCTCTCCTTCATCCCACATCTTATCTCCCTCTCTCCCTACCCCTCTCTCTCTCCTCTTCCATGTCCTACTCTCTTTCTCTCTATCTCACCTCCCTCTCTCCTACATGTCCTCCCTCCCTCCTCTCTCTTTCTGTCCTCCTCTCCCTACTCCCTCCCTACCTCTCCTTCCATCTCTACTTCTCTCTATCTCCCCCTTCCTCTCTAGCTACCTCTCTCCATCCTATCTCTCCTTCTATCTCTACCTCTCCCTCCATCTCTCCTTCCCTCTCTCATTCTCTCTATCTCCCTTCCCTCTCTCTACCTACCTCTATTTCTATTTATCTATCTCACCTCTCTCTTTCTCTCTCTCCATCCCTACCTCTCCCTTCATCTCTCTTTCCCTCTCTACTTTTCTCTACCTACCTATCCCTCTCTCTCTCTCTCTCTCTCTCTCTCTCCCCCTCCTTCCTTCTCTCAATATTTCCACCTTCCTCCTCTCCCTACTTCTCTCCCTCACTTCTCCTTCCCTTCCTTTATATTCTTCCCTATCTACTCTCTAGATCTATCTCAACTCTATCCCTACATCTCTATCCCTCCCTCTCTCTCCTCTCTCCCTCTCTACCTACCCCCTCTATCTCCTCTACCTCTCTCTACTCTCTCCATACATCTCTATTCCACCCTCTCCCTCCCCCCTCTTTCTATCTCTCATATCATCATCACCTTCTACTGGTTTGAAGTCAGTAGGCAGTTGCCTAGCTTCCAAATTAACCACCATCTTGCATCTGCAATCATGCTTCTTTTGTCTGCAATATGGATAGAACTCGGCCAAAACTACCTCAGCTTCTGCATGTTTCTTCCGAGCTTGCATAGTGTCTAGTTGTGTTGCCATATTATTAATGATGTCCTGCTTGAAATTAGATAGCAAATTTGTGATCTCCATCCGAGAAACTCCACCAGAAGAAGACTTCCCCACTGTAGCATGATGACCTCGACCTTTTTTAACTATTGCTCGAGAGTAGTTAAGACATATTTTCTTTATATCATCCCAAGGAAGTTGAGTTATATCACCTCCTCCCATCAGGTCCAGGGCGTCAATACAGGCATCACTGATTCCCCTTAGAAAGAGTAATTTCTTAGAGTCCTCATTGAGAGTATGGTTTGAGTTCCTTTTTAGTGAAAACAAAAACCTGAAAAATATAATCTTCTAGACTTTCATCCTCCTTCTGCTGAATTCAGAATATGTCATCACCTTTACTGGCACTATTACAATATTCTGTATACTTTTCAAGGAATTTCGTTTGCATGGCTGCCCAACTATCTACAACGCCTCTTCCCAAAATCATGAACCACCTGAGAGCTCCTTCCTTCAGGGTGGAAGGAAATAACTTCACTTTATGAGTGTCTGTGTTGTAGTCATAACTGCGACAGAGGACATCAAATTAAAATAGAAAAGTTTTTGGATCCTCCATAACCAAGCCATAAAACTTTGGAAGCAAGGAAGAGGGAATGTTTTTTAAGATTGTCGGTATCTTGTTGGGGAACAATGGGAAACTCAAATGCAGGAGGTGGATTATTAGGTGGATTATTTGCCATGTCTGGTTGCTGGAATAACAGAGCGAATGGATTTTCTTCAGGTTTGTTATCAGATGGGTCAAATGGTAGTTCAATAAACATATTTTCAGGGAGGAACCTTCCCAATGCATCTCTTCTTCTTCTATGCATGCAATACAGTGAGTGGTGGCTAGAAATATTTTGAAAATTTTTGACTAACAAACTAAACTAATGTTGAAAATGACTTCTATCAGACTCCTAGCTATACGCCATTCCTCGGCAACGGCGCCAAAAATGGCTCGCGCCCACAAAAGGATATGAAAATAACAGTAAAACCTTTCCTGGGAATTGGACATTCCAACAAGTGACTTATATCTTTCTATGGACGTTAATTTTACTTGTCAAACTAGGGGACATAGACTTTAAATGGCGCAGAAAAATATATGCACTAGGAACTAGTTTCAGTCAAATCTTAGCAGAAATAATACTAGAAAGAAATTATATCTAAGCCAAAGAATGGTAATGCAAAATTCTTTAACTCAACTATGATAGAAACCATAACAACTATGACTGAAACACAAACTATGAACTGGCCTTATGCTGCAGGAATAGTCACAGGGGTGGACTCTCTAAGCTGTAGGAGCACTATAAGACTGAGTTTGTATGAAAACTTCAAAAATGAAAGCTAACTGAAGATCAACAGAAAATAACAACTAACTAACTAGCTACAGATACTTACTAAGTGGGCCCCCTTAGCAAGCATCTACTAATTACACAGATGCTAAACTCAGAACTTCATCAAACTTTATTCATGAAAACAGAATGTTATACATTGCTTTATTGATGTGGAAACTAACAATAAACTCTGTCTTTGATCATACATATTATGTTTCTCATTATCATACTGACTCTTACATGATATCTACTATTACTATGCTTCTAACTTACTAACTATCATCTCTTACTCATTCTATCTATGTTGTCCTCTGTCTCTCTCGCACAGGAGGAGAACTTTATTTTATATACAGGAGAGCAACTAACTAACTAACCCTATCAAAGAAATACGTGGAAGTAAAGTATATCCTTGAATCAAGGAACAGACTTCATAATGAATTTATGCATTCAACCCAATTTGGAGAAAATCTAGTGTTCCACTCTTTCCAGATTGACTTTCATTAAAATTCTTTCCCATAGTTTCGGTCAAAGAGTCTTTGTCGGAGCTTCCTTGAAATCATGCAAGAAATGGACTTTACTGCAAGGCCGAGATCAGCTGCGCTTGACTCAATCATTCTTCAACAATCTGTGAAACAAAAGGTAACAGATGCGAAAGAAAAGGCATATGACACATACACGATATCTATTCATTAATCACACATTTTAAATCTACTTCATCATTCAAAAACTGTATACGATATACCGGACATTTTAGGGAGTCAATGGGCAATAAATGCAATCAAGTCAACACCATGAGCTGCAAGAATATGAAAGTATTATGCTACAAGATATCCCCATAAAAGGTTTCAAAAAAGTTTAAACAGTCATGAAATAACAAAAGTAAAGACATTAAAATTTTATCATAACATCCAAATTATGAGCATATTTTAAGCTCATCAACATGGAAGAGTAATTGTAAACATTGATAATTTGTTGAATTTTTATATAGTAGAAGAATTGAATGTAGCATAAAACTAAATATCATACACATATATTACATTTTGGAATTTTAGACTCATGAAATCAACATTGAAGAACATATGCATGTTACATCAAGTATCTTCTACTAAATCTCAAACACATATATTACATTTTGGAATTTGAGACTCATGAAATCAACATTGAAGAACATATGCATGTTACATCAAGTATCTTCTAATATTTTCAATCTATTTTCCTCAGCCTTTCTCTTGGAAAGTTGTCTACCATTTTTCATTTTTTCATAACATTCATAAGTGAATGGTGGCATAATTCTTAATCCTTCAATGCATTTTACATGGGATATAGCTACAAATGTCAATCCCAAATTCTTTCTCTTGGTCCTATATCAATAGTAGCTTTTGATAGAGTTAAACCCTATGATTTGTGAATTGTCAATGCCCAAGCCAATATTAATGGAATTTGGATTGTCCTACCCCTCTGTATTGGTGTAATTGGAATTATCTTTGGGTTATGATCATCAAATGGTATTCCTAAATAGTGGTCAAATGTAACCATGACATATGTTGGTGGTTCTGGTGGACCGGTTCTAGGCTTGTAGACAATGTTTTATATATATCATAAAGCTCCATTGACAAGGCCTGCTTATATGAGTAGATTTGAGGTTAACATAACCCTAACATCTTTACATATCAATAATTCTAGATCTAGCTCATCATTTGAGCATTCTTCTGCTACATTGCTACTTCCTAATTTTATTGGAACACTATGTGCAACAGGATGCTTCAATGAGTATAACATTTTCTTGTTATGGTTATTAACATTTTCATTTATGGAGAATAAATGCACACCACTATCAAACTCCTGATTATTTTTTGCATCTAATGTAATAGTGGTTCTTGTCATAAGCAATTTCCAATCATTGATTGTAGGTTTTGCATCTCTCAAATTTGTTAATAGTTGACAAAATCTTTGTTGACGAATTTTTTCTCCATCCTGTCTGAATATTTTATCAAGAGTAACCATAGTTTTGAATTCTTCCCATAGCAACTTAGCTCATGTTTTTTCATATGGTGTTCGATCATTAATAGGAGGTAACTGACCCAAATCTCCAACAAAAATGATAGATATGCCTGATAGAAAATTGATAACAATTGTTGTGAGTACTATAGAATGTTATCGTTATACAATTGCCATTTATATGATTTTTTTGTATTTTCATATAACATAATTAATTGGGTTAATCAAATAGATATCTACCTCCAAAGTTATGGTTTTAATTTTGTGGGACTACTTGTCGAAGCCGAGAATCCATGTTTTCTAGCAAGTTTTGACCAAGGAAATTCATTTCATCAATTAGAATGTACTTGATATTTGATATTTCTTCTTGAAAACTTGTGAGCCTCACTCCTTCCAATTGACCAAAATCTCTGATTGGGATTCGAAGTTTTGAATGAACTGTGGATGCTCTTATGTTGAATGTTGCAACTCTAGTTGGTGCTAGTAATAGAAGAGGAGAAGAACCAGGATATGCTACATTTTTAAGAGCTTGACTAATAGAATCAATTAGATATAAATTTCCTATCCCTTTTGTTCCTTGAATTATCATCAACAAGGGGCGATGCATTTTCATTATTATGGTAGTGTCTCATGATTACGTTGAGTGCCTTTTTTTGTTTGTCACTAAGGGTTGTGTAGTTCATAGGTTGTGGTATTTTGTCATGTATGAGACATCCATGTTCTCTTATGCTACTGATGAAGTTGATTGCTTGATTCATATAGATTTCACCATGATATTCATTACACCAATCTGCTTGTCTATCAAAATCTCTCCTTCCCAACATGTCTATTTTATAAACTTGTATGTTTTAACCATGATGTAGTCTAGATAGTATTTCCCATTCATGCTTAGTAGTATTTCTTTGAAGAGTTTCCTTTTCTTCAATTTCAGCATCACTGGTGTTTTCATCATGTTCTTCAATTGCTATTTGTTCCACGTTCCAAGGGTTATAATGGAATCACTCCTAGTTTTTTCTTATTGAATCATCATCATGACCAATATCTCTATCCACATCACAAAAAGGTTTTTACAACAATAATTCTGAATAAAAAAATCAATCCATTTATCTGACTCATGTGGAGGAATGGATACAAACTTCAGACATCCTCTAATAATAGCTATTTTTTGTCTTGGCTCCCATTTGTTATCTCTCTTTCTTTTAGGATTATATATACATGATCTAGTTGCATCAATTAGGCTAACACCTTCCACAAACAAAGGCCTTATTTTATATTAATGGATGAAAGATGTTGTTTGTTCATTATTTTCTTCTTCATTTACACTTACAAGTTTAAACACCTCATGTGACACATTTAGATTGATAAACCTCCTACTGCTTTCTACCAATGCAAGTTCAAGTATCATGTGGCACATCTCTTGAGCTCCAATGTCTCTTTCTATGAAAATCTCAATCAAAAGTCTTGTATATGCTTTTGCAACCAAATCATCTGAATTTTCCATGCTTGCAAGTCACATTAACATTTGTTGGTATGTTTTTCAACATTTTTCTACTTTTGTTGCATACTTTGCAATATATTTGATTACATCATGTTTGGAAAGAATAGGTTGCCAATCTATATTTTCTCTCCACAATTGCAATATGTAATGATTGTGTTTGTTTACTCTGTCATCATTCCTCGTTGGCTCAAAAAAAAATTCACTCCTTTCTATGTCTTCATGTAATTTGGGTCCCTCCAAATTCAATGGCCAAGGAGCATTATACCTATTATGAATATGAATAAGCAATGTATGTTTGTAGTTTAGAATCATGTTACAGTTAATTTGAATATAAAATTTTTTACTAATAAAAATTGTTACCTACAAACCATTGTTCCTCCTTTTTTTCATAGGAATTCACCCTCCCTACAAACTATGTGTCTCTCTACAAAATTTAGTAGCTCTTCATAGTCATCATCAACATTGATCTTTGCAAGTTGTCTTGTATTTTTTAGAGATAGATGTTGAGGAAAATTATGGAATGTTTACAATATGACATACAAATAAATTGATTAGTTATGTGGTAAAGTACAAATAGTTTACGGCATAAATGTTATGTGTATGTTGTAAGTTATTTTTAATGTGCTTGGATGTTTTGTTGATGTGGATCTTGTCTAGGATTCCATGCTTGAACAATAGAATGGAAATATCTTTCTGTGCTTTTTTGTTACTCTTGATTTGACCAATCCATGTTGTTCATATTTGATGCTCTGTCTATCCAAATGAATCCATGCACATGTGGTGAGCCCCTATGTTTCCACTCATATCTAGACCAAAAATCATGAATTTTCATTCCTTTTTCTAGTGTTTTTTTCTAAACATTGAATGTCTTAAATTCATGTATTGTGTGACTATATGAGGATAGACAATAACATTTTTTTTCCATATTTGAGCCTCTCGTGGAATAGTTGGTGATGTTCCTAGAATTAATGCATGCAAATCAGGCCAATACATATATGTTGCACTCAAAATGAAGAATATTGTAGGAGAGCCTATTTGATGAAGCATTTCAATCAATTATGCATGACATTATGTCTAGTATGACTGTGTACCCCTCAATGTTGTTCCAAATCGCATTAACCTGTCAACTAGATGGGATTGTGGCATGATTTCCATATGCTAACACAACTTGTTGATGGTAATTGACATGGATTGAAAGATTCTTTTGATAAATACAACTGAATAATTTTGTGCACAGTGTCTCATTATCATGTTCATCATAAAATATCAAAATCTTGGATGTCGACCAAAATGATGGTCCCTATAACACAATAAATGCTTAACAAATTCATGCAGATGCACTCTTCTCATTCATGGTTCTAACCAATCAA